>JBBPDC010151140.1:0-21078 GCA_037974485.1 Hemigrammopetersius urotaenia | reverse complement strand
GGTCTTGGGGATCGAACCTGGACTTTCTGGTCGCAGGGCGGATGCCTTAACCACTAGGCCACCCAACTGCCCAACTGGTGCTAACATTAACGTGAGGTAATGGCATTAGGCTGTACTGATTATAATTTGAGATCCAACTTACTGTCCCTGATGGTATCACTGCAAGAACAATATAAAAAATAGTAAAAGGTAAAAAAAAAAAAACTCTTCAGAAATACTAAACACACTGTTATGTATGCAAAACACTGTGCTCAGTAAGATAAGTAAATAGAAATACTACAGGTAAATAAATAAAATGTATTGAAGTTCCACATACATTTGATAGTGTGTATCGTCCAGCCAAATAAATTTGTTCACATCAAATTAATTTGTCAAATTAATTTGTGTTTCTATATCCTTCTATATCCTGGTAATTCAGATTGTCTCCTCAGATAATGAAGGGACTGAACAGAACTGCGAGATGTTCTTCAAAAAGGACGGGTCATACATACCAAAGGCTAAGGAGAAAACGAGTAGTTGGGAAGAAGTGGTGGCGGAAAATATCCATGGGAGGAGAGCGTTTCAGAGGCAGAAAAGTTTGGATGAAGTGATTGCAGACCCTGATATAATCAAGGAGAAAGATCAATTCATCGTGAGAGAGGTGAAGAAAACAAAAATGGGAGAGTGTGAGTCTGAGAGGCAGGAGGAGTTAGATAAAGAGGCTTCAGGATCTGGTGTATTAATGGATGGTCTCTTCATTGTGGAGAAAATGAAAAACGGAAAGAGGGAATCAGAGGGGCAGGATGGTTTGGAGAACGTATCCATGGATGCAGGTCTCATTACTGTGGGTGAGGTTGAGAAAATGAACGTGGTAAAGGGGGAGGACAATTTAGATGAAAGGGCTGCAGACTTTGATGCATCCATGGATGAAGATCTCTGGACTGGTCATGAGAAAAAGAAAACAGGCGAGAAGTCGTCTGAGAGGCAAGACAGAGCAGATGAACACGAACCAAATTTGCATGAAAAGGCTGCAGATCCTGATGTACCCATAGATGAAAATCCCTTCAGTGCTTTAACGGAGGATGATCAGGGTAAAGTTATTGTCTGGTGTGTGGTCTGTAGGACCGATGCTACATTCTCCTGTTCTCTCCATCGCCACAAAAAAGTGTTCGTCTGTGCCCAGTGCGGTGCTTGTGACCAGATTGAGACTCATGGAATTGAAAAACTCGTCCACTTTAAAGACCTCCCCAGCTTTCGGAAACATGCAGAAATGGAGCACGGAGCCAAAGCTTTTCACAAGCACTGCCAGGAATGCGGCCAGCTCGTTTTATCTGAACCCAAATCTCGTGGATGGAAAGATCACTTATGTGAACAGAGCAAACCTTTTGTGTGTCCGGAATGTGAAAAGAGATTCCTCACTGAGATCGGCCTCAAGAGACACTTCAGTAAACTCCACAAAGACGCAGACCATCCGTGTAAATACTGTTTAAAACTCTTCAAGAACAGGCCATCAAAACTGGAGCATGAACAGACTCATCCGAAGGAAGAACAGCCATACAGCTGTCCTGACTGTCCTGAGAGGTTCGACAACATTCACAAACGCAACAGTCACTTCAAGTTACACGGAGGCCCATATAAATATGCTTGTGACATTTGTGGCAAGCGCTTAAGGGACATTATTATGCTGAAGAGGCATAAACTCATCCACTCTGGAGAAAAGCCCTTCAGGTGCCAGGTGTGCAGTCGTTCCTTCAACCAAATTGGGAATCTCACCTCTCACATGCGTCTCCACACCGGGGAGAAGCCCTACATGTGTGAGCAGTGTGGAGAATGCTTCAACCACAACGTCAGCCTGAAGAACCACCTGCTGCGCTACCATCAAGCAGGTTTGTCTCAAACAGAGACTGAAAACTGACAAGGTGATCCACAGAACAGAGCGCCGGAGAGTGGTTGCCTTAATGAAAGCACACAAAATGGACACTTTAGCTACAGTATGGCTTTTAACGATACATAAAGGCTCTGAATTGTAAGGAAGACATACCATGGTAACCTTAAAAACACATTAAAAGTCCAGAATTATCAGCATGCTTGCAAACAATGAGGGGAAAAGCCGTAAGAAAAATGTTCTCATACTTTTTATCAAGTGGGCAAATGTCCTATATTTTGAACGTATATTAAAATATTCATACATTCGTAAAAAAAAAAACAAAAAACTATGAACGCAAAACATGGATAATGGGTTTTTTTAATAGTAGACCAGCATTACTATGATGTCCTGCTGTTGCAGAGCATGATAAATGCTTCATCAGTGCTATTTCCAATGTTACATTAAGCTGCAAAACAAAATGTTTTCATAGCATTTTCCCCATAATTAATACCAATGGTTCCAATCATGCTGTATGCCCACTCCCCAAGTGGACTTTGTTTTCACAGATTATGGAATGGTAGCTGAAGTTAATATCTCACGGCACTATGAGCAACTTAACTAGTCTTACACACACATACACATGGCTTAGCTGACATGGCTAATCTAAACTCATTTTGCTTTCTACCTCTTGCTGCACCTGTAGCTCATTCTTTGACCATGTTATCAGATGCACATTCTATACACAGTTTTTGATCATGTTTTCAATAATAAAAACTATGTAGTTGCTGCCTGTTGTATAAAATTATTCCAATTTGAAATGTCCACACTGACAGAGAAAACGATCATTTCAATTGCATAATCAGAGTAATGTAATTTGCTCCACTCATATTTTGACTTGAAAATGTTTAATACAATCTCTACAACAGAAAAAAAAAAATATAACAATGTTTTAATATGGCAAGTGATCCCAACCATTTGAACGGTATTGTAGGTACAAAATGTCATGTGCAACATCCACCAAAATCACTGCTGTGCTGTAAATGATGCAACACTTCTTGAACCCGGTTACACAACACACATTTCACGGCACTATTTTACTACTTCCTGTGACTGTCATGACTGATACTATGATGGTTGATGTCATGATAATATTGCATGTTTATGTCAGTGTTGTGTTGCAGCGGAACGGAGATTGTGATCCAGACCTTTTCATCAGTGACTGAGCTCATAAATGCTCTACAGCAGTGGTCCCCAACCCCCGGGCCGTGGACCGGTACCAGTCCGCGGGCTGCACAGAAAAAAAACCTGTGGATGTTACCCGTGTTCTGTTGTCGGCTCGTTGTTATGAAAATGCTGTTAATAAAGCGAGTACACACTGGATTTACGTTTATTATATTTTAAAGATACGCATAAAAATTGGGATATTTAAAAAATATAATAATGGGGTATCATTTATTTGTATAAATGCGTATACGTATATTTATCTGCCACACCTTAAAGGCTGGGCCGTGAACATAGTTTCTGATATTAAACCGGTCCGTGACCAAATAAAGGTTGGGGACCACTGGTCTACAGAATGAATGGGCACAAATTCCCACAGAAACTCAAATCTTGTGGAAAGCTGTTCTAGCTGCAAAGGGGGACCAAGCCTACAGATTTAAATGTCATGCTAATAAGATCACTTATAACTCAAACATCCTTACAAATGATGGTCCTTTTGTTGTTTTAACCCTTTATTTTGTACATGACGAGGCCATCATGTTATGGAAGTGTACACAGGACTTGGAGCAGGCTTAGTGACCAAGTGCAGTAGAACGATGACTATTTTTCTAGCCTTCAATCCCCAGTACCTAATACCTCTAGTGGGTCCATTGGATCATATAGATCCCCAAATGCTTCAACTGCATATTCCATGTTGAGCAGCCTACATGATAGTAAAACATAGGCTAATGAACTCAGTAAATGTAGTTCCTCCACATGACTTCCAGAATGTCCAGAGAGGGCTCCGCTTATATTAAGTGTGCGGTTATTTCCTCCAGAAGCTTTAAATTACATTTTGTAAGCTTTATTGGTTAGAAACTAACGACTGTTTCATCACCCTTTTTGGCATGGTGAATTTCATTCAATTCAGCCATTTGTCTGGCAGACACATGTCCCATGCAATAAGGCTCGACAACAAATGACTTAAATGTAAAACAAACTGTATTTAGCAAAATACTCAATTTGAATCCTGGAGAGGAGGAGAGTCATGCTAATTTGCCATTTGCAAGTTGTGGAGGAAAGCAGTTTCTATTGAGCGCTTCAGCAAATGCAGTTTTCTGCGTATGGTAGTCACAGACACTTCCCTTCCTATCTCCTTCAGAGTGTTCCTAATCTGCTGGACTGGGGTTTGAGGGTTTTTCGTCATGATGGAAATGATTATTTGGTCATCCTCTTCGGTGGTCTTCTTTGGCCTTCCAGGTCGTTTCTTATTAGTCACATCCCCAGTGCTCGCTTTCTTCTGAAGGATGTACCCGACTGTTGATTTCGACAGGCCTAACGTTTTGCCTATTTCTCTGATTGACTTCTTCTGATTCCTCAAGCTCACGATGGTCTGCTTTATTTCCATCGACACCTCCTTGGTCTTCAAGCGATGAGGCACTGTTACCGCGCTCTACAGGTAAAGCAAAACATACAGTAACAACAAAGTTATTTCAACATCTACTAAATTTGTACAGATTTGTGGTCGCCCATATCTTATACAAATAGCATAAGTGATGAGCTAGCCTGTTATGTGGGGCTAAAGAAGTGACTGAGGTTTAGCTTCTTCACCTGAACATCCTTCAGCAATGAAAAGTAGAACCAAATAAATGTTTTGCAACTATTTACATTTTTTAAAACACTTAAATCAATGATAAATGAGCCTCTAACACAGGACTTCTTGTGGGGCTCAAAAAAGAAGCTTCTAAATATAGAAACAAATACCAACAAAGTTCAAATACTCAAACATTTGAATTGTTTGTACAACCCTACTGTCCGCATACTTTTGGTGACCAAAACATTGTGAATATGAAAAAACACATGGTATATAGTGAAAAACTGTTTTGGTAAAACAAATGCCTAAACCCTAAATCTGCCCCCTAATATGTTTCACAGGGGAGATTCTGGTCTGCAGCTGCCACAGATGATTCAAACGGCAGCAGCAGTGAGAAATAAATAATCAGAAAACTTATTGCTAAAAAAATGGGTCACTACCGCTAGTTAGCATTAACGCTAGTTAACATGCTAGATGCGCAGCGTGCGATGAGCCAAAACAAAGACTCGTACACAAAAGAAACGTTGATAAAACTCTCTCTACCAACATGTTTAGACAGGGTACAGCTTACTAAATCACTGATTCTTGAAACTTTGGCAAAAACATGTCCCAAAAAGCAACGTGCTCATTCTGTTGAAATTAACATTTTCCTGAATAAAAATAAGTTATGATCAGGGGGTCCTTTGCACATATGTAAAGTTCTTTTATAGGCTTACTTTGCATTTTTTTAAAAAATATAACGATTATCTTCTGGCCCACTGCCTACAAAATCAGTTGATAATTCAACCTAATTTAAAAAACAAAAAGTAATAATTGAATTGAATAATATCTTTACCACATAAACAGGTACATTGTAATATGTATTACAAAGTACAAACAGTGAGTTCTGAACAAAATTTATTACTTCTTTGTGGTTACTCACAACATGTACCACATGTTTGTCACCACCATCAGATATTTATAAAAAGCAATAAAAACATGCAAATACAAGGTCAGCTATGTTCCTGAGGACCCTATTTTCAAACCTTCAGCACTACTTCAGTCTGTAAGATCACTCAAGCTCCTGTAACTTTGCTATTTTCTCTTAAACTTGTTCATATTTTTGGACACTGCTACTGTCACAACCACAACATGTCAACGCCATCACTTTTGTAAAAAAAATCTTAAATTAGATGACGACATAAATGTATACTTTTTAAGAAGAGGTCTGAAGTAGCTAGCAACACATGGGGGAAACAAAATGGCTACTGCTAATGTAACTGAATATCATTTGAAAGAATAGGTTTTTGTCACCCCCGTCAGATGTCACCATCAGGTGGTGACAAAAACCTCCGAATGGCCCTCGACAGGGTCTGGAATATAATTGTTGACCACTATTAATACCAATATGACCTCTTTAGTACTCATTAACCTCTTTAGTACTTTTATTTATGTAATTGTCACGCCCGTCAGATGTGGTTTTATTTGTTTTAAATGAATATGCTTACTGTGCTGTTGAGTTATTAAAGTACTAGTCCCTTTCATTATTTTATTGTGTCTGATGGTGTTGACAATAACTGAAAAACCACCTATTTTATGAAAAAATACAAGATGAGGAGGTTGCACCGATACATTGCTGAACAATCAAGACCTTGGTCTATAATTATATACCTTCCGATTTTTATGTAATTTTTTTTCCAAAATTAAAATGTTTTATCCAAATCCCCAAGAATCAGAGTATCAGAGTAAAACTAAATAAATTGGCTAGTTTCAAACCTTCCATATTTTACCATTTCAAATATTTATACAGTTATATTTTATATGGACAGTGTACAGTGTGCTTTTTTTTGGTCAAGTAGTGAAGTTAACAATTGTCATTCAGCCTTGGAACAATGAAAAAATGTTGTAAAAAGTAGCTGTTAAATCCTCTCCCTAGTTACATGTAATGTAATTACTAACAATAAATACACACCTTTCTGTGCACGCCTCCAGACTCTGCTTTAATTGTGACCTCTGGGTTTGAACCTGTATCTTCATCCTTGTGTTCATGTGAGGGTTTCTTGCGTTTCTTGGGATGGTCTTTTTGTTCATCATGGATGGCCACTGCAGGTTCACCAGCAGAGTCAGGGTGGCTTTTCCATTCTCTGTGGTGGCCACAGCTCTGGCAGTCCTGTTTGACTGAAAACAGTCTCTCGCTGCCCTCAATTGTGATGCAGCACTCCACCAGGCAAGCAGAGCAACACTTAAAGAGCTCCAGCAAACACTGTGTGTTCACCAACATCTCACTACTCCTGCAACAAGGAGAAACAAAGGTACTTAGTATTGCATCAGCTTTTTAAAAAACACAACCTCTGTTTGTTTCACAGACTTCGTCTCTGACACACATTTTGAAGGCAATTCAACAATTCTCACTCTCTCCCCATATATTTCAAAGGTGACTCAATGACAAATTGTTTTTTTATGTGATAAGTGGCCACTGATCAACTGACCACAAAGTTATATACAATTGGTTACATACAAGTGGAAAGTTATATACAAAAACATTATGGAACCATTTCTATATTTTAATATGTGGGAAGTGCCAAATTCACATATAATATTAATAAAAAGAAGAATTAAAAACCTAAGAAGAAATACAGATACATTGAATAAAATACCTTATAAGTAAGTTATGGGGAAATCAGGGGTGCTGAAGAAAAATTTGACTTGGGAACTTGTCAAAAACAACCTTTGCTTATTAACCAAAACTTCCTTGGAAATTCTGTCAGGTAAAGTTAAATTGAATTATAATTACAATTAAATGTCAGCTGGATGGAAACACACCTAATATTTTTTTACACATTTCCATTTAATTGCTAGCAGTAAATAATAGCTGCTGATTCCTTGCCCACAATAAAATAATTATTATAATTATTTTTCTGTGAAGACTAATGAAAAGCCTAAAATGCACACTGCCCTTGTACAAACAACAAACATACCATACAACATAGTCCTTAAGGCCTAGGTTAGTTTTAAAGATACACAACATTCACTGTATTGTTGCCTTTTAACTAAACTATTTCAAACAGAAAAACAAAATAAGTCTGGAGTTAATGCAACACATATATGACTGCCATGAAATATAATACAATTGTGTTCCCTGTCTAATGGTACTGAAAAGTACTTTTTGTAGGACATTAGAACAGTGATATTAATTTCTGAGCCTTTAAGTGGAAGACTCAAAACTAAAAACAAAATTCATGACTTACTTCAGTATGTTGCCTACTTCATCTGTTTGACTGATCTTGACAGCTGTGAAAAACAATTTCATTTTAGCCCAACCACATGATAATCGTAACCAATACATTGTACTCATTGCATTTTCCCCTTCTATTTAATTACAGGTAGTGAAAAATCACTACGTATTACCATTACGTGCAATAACTGTTTTTATAGGGAACAACTCCAAACCACTTGTAAACTACTTCAGTAGTAATTTATTTATTTATCTATAGTATTCATTTTCACCCCTATTACTGAATCCAGCATTTTGTGCAAAAAACCACCCACTTTTATGCGAATCAGCAGTTGCAGATTCAGTCCAACACAGAACCTAACTGATAATGGCATGTGGAAATCCCCACAATAACATGGAAACTGCAAATATCCTCTGGCTTTTTAAAAAAAATATATATATATTTTTAAGCATTTGAGGGCTAAGTTATCAATAAAAATATAATTTTTACAAATTTTGTAACAAATACAAATTCAGCTACATTTTCATATAAAATATAACTGTATAAATATAGAAAGTGCGTCTTAAAATGATAAAGTACTGCTGAACTTGGAGGCGGGTGGTTTGAATGTAGCCTGTCTGAGAATGTTGGTGCATGACTGCTCCGTGTCTTGTTTTTGTTTTTGTAGTGTTTTAAACTTTTTTTTACCCCAATTTTCAACAGTTATCTCAGTTTATTTAGTATTAGTAAGCTGTGCCACTTCTAAAAATGTGGGTAGAGAGAGTTATTTCAACATTTGTGTACGAGTCTTTGTTTTGGCTCACTGCATGCTACTAATGCATCCTTCTAATAATGATAATAATAATAATGTTTTTTAATAAAGTTTTCTGATTCTGATGATTTATTTCTTCTTACTGCTGCTGTTTGTAGTGTCTGTGGCAGCTGCAGACCGGAATTTCCCCCATGGATCTTCTCAGTGTTTCTCTTGTTTTTCGTTTTGTCCTTCTTAAAGCCCCGCATTTTTTATTACTGTAAATTAAATTAGGCGAATACACGCTTACCTTCACATTTTCTTTAATGGTAATGCATGAAACTGAGTTTAAAGTGAAATTAAAAGTGTTCTGGGAGCAGATTTGGGAGTATATTTAGAGTTTACACTATTAAAATAGGCATTTTTTCATACCAAAACATAATTTTGGTGTTTACTGAATGGAGAACTTCAAACATCTTCCTCCCAGGACAGGGACTGAGTACCACAGTTGTATTTGAAGCCCTTCTAAAGTGGGAACTGAGCAGTATAAGATCTAGATTGCAAAATACTGTATTGTTTATATGTATGCTAATTCACTATATTTATATTTAAAAATGTATCTGTATCTGTACTCTGTACTCATATTGTAGATTGTATAATATTGCATATTGTATTGTTCAGTATATTGTTCATTGTATCTTTACACACTATTGTTTTTTATACTGTTGTGCTTGAAAGACACCATTGACCGGAATCAAGTTCCTTGTATATGCTGCTCACATACTTCAGATTCTGATGAGCTGCTGAATGACTTAAAGGTTCTTTCTTCAATAACAACCATAAATGTGACAATCCATAATTTTCATTGTTTTATTTAGACATATATTCTGATAGTATCTTCTGCACACTCGCTTATCTACATTCATTCAACTAAGTGGTCAATGAGTGAATATTCTGAGTTAATCTACATTTTTCTCACCTTCCTGAGCTGAATCCTCATTCCTTTGTGAGCAGACTGCGACCGGAGAGTCCTCTTTATCAGATGCCTCCTACAAATCAAGAAGCACACTGATGGAAAAATGTGCATTGTTAAAAAACAAATTGTTGCTGTCAGACAATTACCTAAATACTAGGCGTGTAACGGTACACAGATGTCACAGTTCGGTACGTACCTCGGTTTTGGGGTCACGGTTTGGTACGGTTCACGATACAGAAAAGTTAAGCAACAAAAAGTTCTAAAGAATGAGACTTGGTTTGTTTTCGTTTATTAACCAGTAAACACACACTCTTGCTTATATTTTCATGTATGTGTAAGTGTTACGCCAGTAAGTGGCACTATTGCACCACATGACGACCCAGGTTTATGATTTACTTTGGCTTTTTGGTCCCTCTGTGATTCCGTATTACTTCAATCACGTCTTCTCCGTCATACCGTGTATTCTCCGAAAGACATCATGTACCGAACCGTGACCCATGTATCGTTACAGCCCTACTAAATACTGATAATTTATTATAAAAATATGCATAGTTTTTTGCCAACTGCTATTTATTGAATGTGGGTTTTTTTTGGCCAATTTTAGGCATTTTTGACCACAAAGTCACAATTGACACTTTCTACCATTGACACTTAACCCTCAGTGTCTCCAGGGGGACTGTCCCTCTAACTAATGATTGGAAGTTGTTCTGGACAAGGGTGTCTGCCAACTTACTTACTTAATGTATTATAATACAGGGTAAATATAAGAGGGCCACAAATGCCGTGTTCCCATTGTCAGGTTAAGGTGGCACAAATTCAATATTTTGCTTTAATATCTAATTTTTTCAAATCAGATCTGAATACATTTTCGTTTTTGATCGGATCTGATCTTTCTAAAATGATTATTCACATTCTTGTGGTCATTAAATTAAATTAAGTCTGTAAATGTAATAGTGTCATCGTTCAGCTACGAAAAGTTACAAATATTCTAAAAAGCAAAATGCTCTTTATGTTTACATGTAAAGTATTGACAGTAAATACACACCTTTCTGTGCTCGTCTCCAGACACTGCTTTAACTATGATCTCTGGGTAAGAAGCTGCATCTTCATCCTTGTGTTCATGGGAAGGTTTTTTGTGGTTCTTGGGTTGTTTGTGGTCTTTGTGTTCATCATGGAAGGCCACTGCAGGTTCACCAGCAGAGTCAGGGTGGCTTTTCCATTCTCTGTGGTGGCCACAGCTCTGGCAGTCCTGTTTGACTGAAAACAGTCTCTTGCTGCCCTCAATGGAGATACAGCACTCGACCAGACAAATGGAGCAGGACTTGAAGAGCTCCGGCAAACACTGTGTGTTCACCATCACCTCACTACTCCTGCAACAAGGAGAAAATGCTTGACACCAGCTATTAAATGTAGTCAATAAACGTAATCACATCATCATTGAGCCATTAAAAAATAAACAAATTAAACTCAGCCTGATTACATACAATACAATACAATAAATACACGGCTTTTGTGCTCATCTCCAGACTGTTTTAATCGAAATACCCAATGATGTTCCCTGTCTACAGGTACTGAAAATAACTTTTCGTTTAGACAGAAGGGAAAGTAAAACATTGTGACCGTAATTCTGAGACTAAAATTCATTACTTACTTCAGTATGTTGCTTACTTCAGCTGTTTGACTGATTTTGAGAGCTGCAAAAGACAATTTTCATTTTAGTCCAACCACACGATCAGCCTAACCAATGCACTGTAGTCCTTGTAGTTTACACTTTAACACACTTTTATTTCAGCACTGCAACCTCATAATGCTCGGGTGTAAACTGGTGGCTCAGTTCAGTAACAGTAATGTTACAGAATACAGAACATCGATCAAGCACTGGTGTGAATGAAGCTCCTCTGAAGTGGGGATTGTGATCTGAGCACTATAGCCAGATGAGCTGCTTGCTGACTTGAAAGGTAGAACTTTAGTCTTCTGGAACAAACATCAGCGTGACTGTCAATTCACTGTCAGTTTTCATTGTCTTTTTGTTGTTGTAAATTCTACACATTGGACCGTTGAACAGGTACCTCTTCCTTCTATCCACACCTGTTCACTTTATCAGGTCCACTACTCATTAAAATGCAAAACAACAGATTATTGCCCATGTGTTTCTTTGCAATAATTACCCTCTTTACCCCCACTAAGCAGGTATTATGTGAGTTATGAATGCTGGACGATGAGTGTGATTTTTGAGTGGGCTATGCTTTTACCCCTAAGATCCCTGAGGGTATCGTTCCTGTTTATGCATGTTTTTTCTAATTTAAAGCCTTATACAATGTGTAAAGTAAAGTGTCTAAAATCTTTTTTTTAGCACAACCCAGCCAATATTATGAAAAATTATTTTTATTATTTAACTATTTAGATAATACTGATCCAAAAGGGGAAAAAAAGTTGAACATGTAAAACGTTTCTCTTGTCTACTGTAAAATCCCACAAAGCTTTTGGAAATCTTCACCATATGCACATTAGTATTATAATATGTTGAAAAAATGTTTTAAAATTGAACTATGTACAAACATTTGCAATTACAAGTTAGTTTATATATTAATAGTATCTCTCAGTCCTCAGTCAGACCACCTGGCCTGTCCTCTCTTATCAGTTATTTCTAACTCGCCTCTCTCTAGGGGCTCTGCTTCATTAATGAAACAGCACATCAGCAAAAACCCCACTCATGCTACCCCGCTTAGTGTCAAGCCGGCATGACAATGATAAAAAAGTGTGGATGACAATGACAGAAATGAGAAATTAGTGAGCGGATATTTTGACTGTATCGACATTTTCCCTACTGCTGAAGGCAGACTTTCTTTCTTCAATAAGGAGTATCAATGTGACAATAAATCCTTTTTACTGTTTTATTTAGACATTTATTCTAATAGTATATTCAACATACACTCACTGGCCTCTTTATTTTCTACATTCACACAATAAACCCAATAAAGTGGTCAGTGAGTGAATATTCTGAGTTTATTTACATTTTTTCCCCATTTGTCTGAGCTGTATTCTCTTTCCTTTGACTGAAGGTTACAACTTAAGAGTTCTCATGTAAACCCAATGCCTGTGAACCCGATGACCACACAGTTGCAGGTTAAAATCCCCTCACTTTCAGCCACTGTGTCCTTGAGCAAGACGCTTAACCCTCAGTTGCTCCAGGGGGACTGTCCCAATGCCACTTTACACTTACTTTACCTTTACCTTATTGTGAAATGTCTCCTTTAAATTCTACTTTATCATCTCCAAGACCTAATTCTTGTTTGCTTTTTATTTTAGTACCATAAAGGTGGCAGATATCTCATGTTGTCTATGAATGAAATCTAAATCTGAGTTCAATAAAGTAGTCCTACAATTGAACTAACACAATTACTGAGTCTTCAGCACACATGGATTTAAATTAAAACTGAAAACAAACAGGATACTTGTTATAAAATCTAATATCTTAAAGGCAAAAGACTAACTAAACCAACACACCACAGTGCACACACAAAATTACTTTAATGGGTGGATACATTCATGTATTATAGATATTCTGACTTTACCTAAATTGTCCTCTTTCATTTGGGAGCTGGTTGTGGTCGGTGAGCCCTCTTCGTCAGACGTCTCCTTTAAATGAAGAATCACAGTATATTTGGCCCGTTAGGCACATTAACTTTATTTAGAGACATTTTAAAAATGACTACATACGTTAATAGTCTGATACCCAGCCGGATGTCTGAAAGGCCTCTGTGTGGAGTTTGGATGTTCTGCCCTCGTAGAGCTCCACCCACAGTCCACAGCCAGGCTAATTGGATAAGCTAAATAGCCCCTAGGTTAGGGATAACCTAGGAGCTATGTAAGAAATGAATTAATGGATATCAATAGTCTTCTGAGTCGTAAAGATGGATTTACATTACAGCCATTATCAGTGCATCAGCTGACTGTTGCTTCTCTTGGGTGTATGGATTAAATACAGAGAAAGATTTACACATTGTTCACACGTGTTCTGGTTTGTTCACATATGACAAGTGGAAAATTTACACTTACACAGCACACTAGCTGAACAGTGTGAACTTCTTTCTATATTTAACTCATTTAAGTGGAGCAGCGGGCAGGCAGCACGGAGTGGCGGGGAACAACGTGTGGGGATGACAGGAGCAGTGTGTGGAGAAAAATATGTGTGGTGAACAGTGCGGGGGGGGGGGGGCAGTGTGTGGGGACAGTACCTTACTCAAGGGTACATTAGTGGTGCCACTGGAGGTCCAGGGGTTCGAACCTGCAACCTTTCGATAACCACCAGGCCACCACCCATCACATATCTCTATGTTCACCTGGAATGACCTGACAGTGGCAGACGCAGCAGCAGCAAAACAAACCCAGCCTACCTCCTTTAGGGACTGGGAAGACTGGGAGGACCGGGACAGCAATCCCGCTCGTATCCCGATCCAGGGGAACACGGCGGGGACGCCGCCGCCCCCCAGGGAGATAAGGTGGTCGCTGCACACCTGCAGCCGCAGCGCGAGCGCGGCGCTCGGGTCGGAGTCTGTGCGGAGCCCGGGACTCCGCAGCCAAGTGCGCCACGGCGCGCCATTCCTCCGGGGAGACGCGTGGAAACGCGCAAACGCGCTCACGTTGCTGCAGCCGGGCACCATGCACCTCATCTCTCCACAGAAAGAGCCAGATCACCCCTTCGACTCTCAGCTTTCTTTTCTCTGTATAGGGCCCTACCTGGCCATTTAAATCGAGACTGACCGACCAGCTTTTTCCCCACCTATAGGACAGATGGGCGTATTTCTCCCTTTGTAACCCGGATGAGAAGTTCAGCACAGGCTGTATCCCAAATGGTGCACAGGCCCGGCTGCACACTAACTCTAACTGGAGTGTAAACACCCCGTCTGAGTACGTGTCTCAGTTACGGAGGCACATTTCTGGACCACAGGACTCCTGTTCCTGACCTAGACAGCTCAAAGGGAAGGGAGGATTAAATGGAGTCGCTATGCATTTTAGAACAGCACCTTTCTGGCTGGCGTCACAGCGGTCGTCTAGTCCCCAGTCCTTACATTTGCACCTATTCGACATCTCCAATGAAATAACAAATCATTTAATACACCTGGAAACACACCCATGCTATTTCAAAAAATGCATTAAATGAAAAGATCAGAAATATCTGATAGTGAACTATCTGATCTATCTTCTTGCAGCACTTGGAACTCTCCTCTAGTTCTCACACTTGTTTGAAACTTAGAATTTTCCTCAAATTGTAAGTCACTTTTGATTAAGCGTCCGCCAAATGAATATAATGTAAATATGATGTAATAAAACCTAAAACAAATGACTTGTTTTCAGTATTTTAAAGTCTGTTGTAACACATTATTTAGCCACAAAGGCTTTAACTACTGGATTTGAAGAGACACATCAGGTCTGTCTTTAGATTGTACCGAAGTTATATCCAATCCAGAGAAATCTAGAAAGTTTAGACAGTGATGTCTCGTCCTCACCAGTCTCCAGGTCTTTCTCCCCTTGCACCCTCAAGTTCCGAAGTAGCACCAGCAATACCCGTAATAAATTATTTACTAGTTTTATTTTTTTTTAATTTTCTACAAACAATTTTTGTTAGAAATTTTGTATTTAGTGTGATCAATAGTGTATAAAACAACAGTGACATGCACATTTTACACTGACACAATCCCACAAATTACAAAATTTCTTGTCTCACAGTCTCTTGTTTTCTCCATGGCCCCTATTAAAACAGCACCACGAATGCTTAATATGTGTGCCAAGGGTGTAGTAGCATATTGCTACCATAATGTGAGCATCTACTGAAAAACTGAAAGTCGCGCGGTCGGGATTTCATCTTCAGAGCTAACAAGCTGTGATTCGACCGAACAATTATTGAACCCCAGGTGTGAGCAAGTTTTATGAAAGGTGTGATCAAGTTTTATGTGAGGTGTGAGCAAGTTTTATTTGGAATCCCGGTAGTTTTTTACGCCTGAATGGAACTTTGTGACTTTGTGATGGGGAGCGTAGCCCGATGAGACTGAGGACGATCGTGGAAGCGGTTTGGCCGACTGTGGTATCTGTCCCCAGAGGAGGTTTGGCTTGTGGATCCATTTATCTCCCAAGCACCAATAAAGAAAAATCCATACCCACCATTCCCTCAACGGAGTACAAAAGACACCATAACAAAATACCCATTACATACGGTTTGGAAACTGCTAGACAAAAACTCATATACAGTGAGAAGAGGGTTGCAATTTAAACCCTTTGGTATTGTCCTTATTTTGTTACTTTTCCAAGGAAGTCTATTTTTGGTTCTATTTTGTGCATTTCTCTACAAATTAATTCTATATTGCATATCTCGATGCTGTTAATACAACAAAAAAAGAAATTCCTGTCCTATACACACATACAAAATAACTCGGAAACTGTAAATATTCTCCCCGTTTTGTTTTTTCATGACGTTTTTTTTTCTTTGCATTTTAGCTCTAAATTATTACGAAAAATATAATTTATTAATTTTGTAACACAAATAGTAAGGTAAATTCAGCTACATTGCCATATAAAATATAACTGTATAAATGTTCTGTACTGCCTAGAGAACACCTTGGGAGGTTAAAAACCGCTGTACTCAGAGGCAGGATGTTTGAAAGCAACAAATCTGAGAACGTTATTTATTTCTCCTTGCTGCTGATTGAATGCTGCAGTTTGATGCACCTGTGGCAGGCAGTTCAAAATTTCCCCCGTGGAGCGTCTCCAGTGTTTCTCTTGTTTTTCGTTTTGTCCTTCTCAGAAAGCCCTGTATTTTTTATTACTGTAAATTAAATTAACAGAGGTTGTTGAGCTCAGTCGCTGTCCAGTGTCTGCTTTAACCGGGGTCACTACAGAACGACTCCTCCTGAAGCCCTGAAAAACGCGCTGCTGGATGAACAGTAAATTATTGAATTGTAAAAATTATTTGTGATTACCCATACTCTTTACTGTATTTTTATTACTAAAAATGACATTAATTTATCAATGTATTTACCTGTGCACAACAAAGAAAACGGCAGCGCATATTCATTTTCATTTTGTAAACAAAATGAAATCAATGAAAACAAAAATTACGAGCGTCTGCAGATGGTGGAAGCATCGGAATCCTGGCTGAAAGGCCTTTTTACATCTCACAAAAAGTCATACTGTGTCCTAAACCAATAGTCCTCAACCATTTCAACATTAAGGCCCACCTATGTATCCCAGCATGTTGCCAAGGCCCACTTGGCCACATTAGATGATCATGAATAACCGTGGACCAATGCGGACCAAAATGGCAACGAACAGCAACACATGCTTTACAAAGGTCTCGATGTGAAGAATGACACAGCATTTGATTTCTTAACAGGTAGTTTTATTTGTCTCAAAATTAGACCCATCCAAAAACGAATGTTTATGTTGTCAAGTAGGCTACATTTGTCCAAGGGCCAGAATTTTCTCAGCAGGGGACAGATGCTCTTTTAAAATAAAACACAATTAATATTGCAACTTAAGATTCTATTAATTCATGGTAAACACATGGATAATAAAAACTCAAAATTAGGCAGGTTAGTCCATGGTCCTCAGAGAAGATTAACAACGATTCGCCGCTTCAGCTTCCTTATATACACACACATACATCAGTCTAAACGCGGTACAGCTGAAAGTCATATCCATGCGCGCTGCACTTGTAAACCCTGAAGTGCGCTTGCCGTTACCTGCGGAATACTAGATTGAAGGCTTGTTTCATTTGATTTAGAAACAAATAAATGTAGAAACATACTTTTCCCTCTTCACTAGGCTATTCCTGATTCAATAATATCAGAGAAATGATATAAGGAGAACTCCCACTCTCAAAAACACTTCCGCGGTTCAGTGCAGAATTTAGCCATCTAGCTCCATAGACGTGCATTTATTTTCCATCGGGGGTCCAGATGGAAGGCTCTGGCGGGCCGGATGTGGCCCGCTGGCCGCTAGTTGACGATCACTGGTGTACAGCTTTCAATGAGTTCTCTTTGCACTTAGATGCTTCCGTTTCCAGAGTTAGTTAATGCAAAATAAGGCAAATGCAACATTTAAAATCTAAAATCTAACAAATGTTTAATCTCAAACAAATCTAACATAAAGGTATTCTCAGCCCCTCAAAGCTTCTTAGCAATCTGTGCTTTCTGTCACCTTCCTAATGCATGTGTACATTTTAACACTACTTGGATTATGGAAATTCTTCCAACACAGCGCAAAAATATGGCTTTCTCCGGTGTGAGTGCGCTGGTGTTTTTGGAGACCTTTTTACCAAAATTCTTCCCACACTCAGTTATAGGGTACAGTACAGTTATAGGTCTCTCTCCTGTGAGTGCGCTGGTGTGCTTGAAGAGTACTATGTTGACTGAAACACATTCCACACTCTTCACAATAATACGGCTTTTCTCCTGTGTGAATGCGCTGGTGTGATTGGAGAGTACTCCGGCGACTAAAACTCTGTCCACACTCTGTACAGTGATACGGCTTTTCTCCTGTGTGAATGCGCTGGTGTGATTGGAGAGTACTCCGGTGACTGAAACTCTGTCCACACACTGCACAATAATACGGCTTTTCTCCTGTGTGAATGCGTTTGTGTATTCGGAGACTACTCCGGTAACTGAAACTCTTCCCACACTCCGTACAGTGATATGGCTTTTCTCCTGTGTGAATGCGCTTGTGTATTCGGAGATGATTTTGGCAACTAAAACTCTTACCACACTCTGTACAGTGATATGTTTTCTCTCCTGTTTGAATGCACTGGTGTTCTGTCAGATGACATGTATCCTTGCAGTCCATTCCACACTCTGTACACTGATGCAGCTTTTCTCCTGTGTGAATGCACTGGTGGGACTGGAGATCACTCTGTCGACCAAAACTCTTCCCACACTCAGAACAGAGGCAAATTACAGTTCCCTGACTCTCTGAAGAGTTACTTCTGAGAACATGAGAGCTTCCTCTGGACTCCATGCCCTCATGTGTCCTGTCCTGATGTCTTCTCACCAGCACCTACCGATGTGTTAGTGAAGGTAAACATAAGCTGTACAGGATGGCAGACACAGAGTAGAAGACCTGCACCAGGATGTGATTTATTTCTGGAGGAGTAAAAGAAACAATATTTAAAACACATCATACAATGCAACAAAATGATCATGTTTAATTTAAAAAAATCATGATTTCAGGTAGAGAGGAAAACCCACAAATGTAATTAATTCTTGTTGTAGGAGATCGACAGAAGTGCTAGGAGGTTTGTGAGCCCTTTAAAATGTTCAATATTTGTGCAAAAAGGGCACAAAATAGTGGAATTTCCCTTAAACTTGATAAGACACTGTCGGTGTGCAAAGGCTGCAAGACGTTATTTTCTACAGTTGTTATAGACACCATGAATCGGAATGAAATTCCTTGTATGTGCTCACTCGAATACTGTACTTGTCCAATAAATGCAATTCTGATATCAAAGACCACATCTGGTGTCCTAAAATCCTTTTAATACAAGATTCCTAAATAGAACCATTTTGTAAATGAGATGTGCTTGAGAAGAGTCTTTACGTTTATGAATATTAAGATTTTAAGGGATCTGTTTAAGAAATTAAAACCTTCATTTCACAATCAAAATCACAACACAAATCATGATTGTGCTTCTTTACCAAGATTGCTAACAATGCTGGGGGTCAATTACTGGAAGAAATTGAAAAAAGAGTGTAAGTGTAAAATACACGTACATAATGTCGATCTTATCCAATATGATAAATATAAGAGAAGCACATTAGGGGGCAGCAGAAGTGAAGGTTTTGCCTCCACAGAAAAAATTACTTGGTCAGTTAGTCTTGTGCAACTTCTTTACATTCATTAAATGATTAGATTTTTTATTTGGTTTTCTTTGACCCAGTCGGTTTAGTTTTAATTCTTAAAGTATTGTTTAAATTGTTGCTAATAAAAAAGAAAAGCTCTCTCTCTAACATTTAGAAAGTGTAACAACTGGAAGATTATTTTCTTATATTAGTCAATATGCTCAAAAAAGGTTATTTAGTTTAGAATAAATACAAATAATATTCTTCAGTGATATTCAGTATTTCAGTGTGGAAGTCCAGTATTACTTCCATCAGGAACCTGGTTTGACTCAATCAGTCCTTTATTAAACTAAATCAGGAGCTGCTGATGGAGTTTCACAAATCCAAACAACGGCTGGAGGAACCGAGGAGGAACCGAGGAGGAACCTGGAACCGAACCTGTGTTCTCCTCACCAGCTCACAAAATATGAACTACTTTTAGAGACAACAAATCATGATACTTTTACTGATTTCTTGATTGTTAATTTAATTCTAATTTGATCGTTGCTGGCAGAGAGACACATTATCACAAGGCGAGAAAAATGACTTTAAATTATTGGCATGGACGTTAGCACAGTACATATACACCTATGAATATACATAAACTGATCATGTCTCTCACGATAATTAAACTTAGACTTCTCAGACTACTCACCTCAGGAGCTTCCTATTCAAGTTTGCATGAAACGCTGCTTCACACGTTTCCCTCCTTTTCAGAAATGTACATTATGCAGCACTTAACTAATGAAAAACTAGCTGTAAACACAGTGGACCAGAGCAGAACATCTTACCTATAAGCACCGCAGCTCTCGCTTCTCTCCGGCCAATCACACTGTGGGAGCGGAGACCTGGATCTTCTTCTCCGCTGTGGGCTTGGAGAACAAATGTGGAACTACTGCCATCTGCTGGACTACCAGCCTTCTTCGTCTTCTTGCTAATTGTGTGATTTTTTCCCAAAGAAATCTAGCAATGCTTTGGTTGTAGACGAAGAGGTATTTTACTGATCAAAGGTGATTGACTTGGCATAATTATATTGGTTTTAATGTAAAAATACTCTACAGTTAAAGTTTAAACTCATGTCTGACTAAAAGCTCCTGCAGAGTTGAACTCAGTGAACTGTCTCCCTGAGAAATTGCACGGGGGAGGGGGGGGACCCCTGCCAGCCAGTATTGCACAGTATGGCACATAGACTGTTGACCATCATAGCAAAAATAACGCACATAGTCTTCTACACAATGACAGAAGAATGATAGAGTGTTGCAGACTCTAAAAGATCAGAGTCTATGTAGGAAATACAGCCTACTTTGACCCCTCTTGTAAGTTGCCAGAGAGTTCTTAGACCAGTCCCGCTTACTGTATCACTGAGCTTTCTTTTTAAAGAGTCATTTTTGTTCATTCTGCACCTGTCACATGCTTGATAGGTTTGGTAGCATTTCATATGTGTGTGAGTGTGAGAAAATACATTTCATATGAGCATTTCATATGTGTGTGTGAGTCCTTTTCATCTGTAGTGTATCTGTATATGGGAGCTGCTCTGTTGCTAAGCGTAAGGCGCTGCAGCGGGTGATGAAAAGCGCCCAGCGCATCACAGGGACTTCACTTCCATCCTCTGAGGAAATCCAGAGGAAGCACTGTCTGCGTCGAGCAC
>JBBPDC010151109.1:0-21086 GCA_037974485.1 Hemigrammopetersius urotaenia | reverse complement strand
GACTTGGCCTAAGGGTTTCTCACTTAAACATGGCATGAGCCGTCAGCATTGAGGTTTCTCACTTAAACATGGCATGAAACGTACAGGATGACCAGTACAGGGTAACAGGGGAACACACAACAGAACAAGGGGGAGGAACACAGACACCCTAGGCAGGGATAAGGGACCAGGCAGGAACATGAAGGATACACACGAGAACATGACAGACAGAACTCCTAGATATTATAACAGAACCACCATAAGGGCAAAACAGAACAGAAACATAATCCGAACCTCTGGGCATAGTGAATAACAGAACATGACGAAACACAAAGCATAAACCTCCGAACGTAAAGTCCTCAGCATAACGCTGGCATATACAGAACACAGAACGAAACAGAAAACCCAGAAACAGGAACCTAGACACGGGACCATGGCTACGCCGGTCCAGAACGTGACAGTAGCTCACGACTGAGGGCAAACCCCCTCAGCCATGACAAAAACCTTTTAACACAGAAAAACAGGTAAGGTAATGTAAGGTAACATCTTTTTTTTTTGACCCATATGTACTGGGAATATTTACTAAAACTGTGAAAAATGTCACATTTCATGTGCTGAATTTTACTCAACATAAAAAATTACTGTATTTTTTTATTTCATGTAATACAAGAAAAAACATCAAATGGGTACTGTTGGTTGTCTAACATGCAGTCTTTAAAAAAATCCTCATAATTAAATTAAGTTCATAGTGATGGCGAATTGAACCAGACGTCTAAAGAGTTGAATGCCTCTAAAAGCTTACTTGCAGGAAGTTATGACATGTAATGATTACAAATAATTAATAAAAACAAACTAATAATACTGATAATACTGATGGGGGAGTGGTACCCGCAGGGTGTTGTAGGGCAAAATTGAGAATCTGGGTTCCAACAACAGGAGCTTAATGTCTTAGATTTATTTTGTTTTATATGAACTATTTTTCTGATTTTTACATTATTAAATTTCTGTGAGCACAGTGACTAAATGCAGTAAAAAAAAAACAAAAAAAACTTCCATACCTACCAGTCACAGTCAAGGTAAGGGCTGCAGGTGCAGTTAAAAAAAACAATCCCAACAGCCAATCACAGCACAGAGTTAAGGTCTACTGCCAGCCAATCCCAGCAGAGGAGGCAAGTTTACTGCCGTATGGGTGTGGGGGAAAGCCTCAGCAGAGTTTCCACTGTCTATCTATTGATCTTTAAGATAAGACTAGTTGATCTTTCATGTGGCAGAGGCATTATGTTCAGTGAAAAGTGTGTGTTGATGTGTAAATGTTGGAACTGAAAACATGTGCAATAGATTTGGACTATGAGGTCTGGCAGTTCCAACCTGGTTCTCTCACCTGATGTCTGATGTCAGCTAAAGCAGGTTTCACTTTTGTTTTTATCTGGATTGAAAAACCTCCGTCATGGCTGAGAAAACTCTGGTCTTGGAGGGTCTACCCGATGATTTAGAGTCCTTGAGGTCAAAGTTGGAGTTATATTTTAAAAATAAAAGGAGATCTGGAGGAGAGGCTCTACGGATACAGGAGCATCCAGAGGACACAAGGAAAGCTTTGCTCGTGTACCTGGAGGAAGGAGGTAAACAAATCACACCGAAATTCAAGATACAGTCCTGTGCATATGCTGAACTTACTTTTTGTTGATTTTCTAATTAAAAAGAAGTATGTCTCCTCTACAGAGAACACATTTCTTTGCATATAATGTATAAGCAGTATATAATAAATATATAAAATAATCAGAAGTCTGTTATGCTCTAGCATGTTTTCTGTAGAAGATGCAATTTGAATGCAAAATGTATGGACTTACATTATAGTTACATTATAGATACAAATAATATTGTAAAAATAATAGAGTAAAAAGCGTGTTTGTACTTTTCTTGCATGAGAGGGCGGGGCTTGGTCGACAACTATTTTATATGTGAGAGACTATTACACCAACAGGGACTTTAATGATACTGCATTCAGATACATAGACTTGGAGTTGGTCCACCTTTGCAGCTACTATAATGCTCCGGACTCGGAGCGGAACTTGTTTTTCTATAACAAATCTAAAACGTGAATGCCCTGCAGCGGTTTGTTTTCATATTTGATTTGATTACATTAATGTTTAGGTTGAAATTTTGAAATATTTGAACTGCAGCTGTGTAACAGTGCTAAAGGGAACACTGCTCTTAAAAAGCTCCTTATTTGCTAACCAAAGGTTCTTGCACTTTTGTTCATATAGCAGCTGTCAGGAACTCACTATGACAGCTTTAATTGGTCCTGATAAACTTTTTAATGGAATTCTGAAAACCTGTAGTCTCACATGCTCATTCCCAAACACACACACACACACACACACACTCCACTAGCCGCTGCTTTTTTCCATAATGCGCTACTCTACATCACATGCTGAGTTTTTAGTCATATCTATCATCATAGTAATATAGCACTTTACAAATAAAAGGGCACCATACACTACTTTTGAATTAATCATTTAATTTTGCTTTAACAATGCGATTAATTGTGATTCATCACAGAAACGATGCAATTAATTGCAAAAGTTGCCCAGCAGTTGTCTAGATGTCTCATATTGTATATAATATGGTCAAATGTACGAATGTCTGTTTGTGACCACACATCATAAAACTTTACAAATAGCTCTCTGATTCATGCTATATAGTTCCACTCAATCATTTCTTCTGCCAGTCGTCACTAACTGAAAAGATTTGTCACTGTCCTTTTAACCTGCAGATGTGCAGAACATACTGGCGAGAAGAGTCCACAGCCTTGACTTCAGGAATCTGGGTGTGGTTGAGCTAACAGTAACAGTACAGGAGGATGAAAAAGTTCAGGCTAAGAAGGTGAAACCTCCTGTACGGCCTAAACCCAAAGTAAAACCTGTGTCATCTGCTGCAGAACCGGTTTCACCTACTGCCTATCAGGTGAATTACACATTTATTTTGCCAGCTTTCCTGCCTTTTATTGGCAAAGTTTGGGTTCCACTCAAATATTTGGTGTGCTAGTCATGTTTCCTGACATGAACACTTCCTTCATGATAAACTGAAGGCATTTTATAACACTTTAGATAACTTATAAGAACCTTGCACTGTAATTTACGGTCTGCATGCTGGAGAACTTGCCCAACCAGGAAACATTCCTGAAAATTTACATCACACAGTCAGAGCACACTTGCACGACTAAAGACGGATACACTGATACATTTGGTTAAAAGTAGGATACTATGAAAAATGTAAATGTTTGGAATATGACGTTTAAAAAACTGACCGTTATTGGAAAATCTCTTAAATTCTGCTTCAATGAACAATACTAGAGTGGTTCAAAAAACTCTTTAGTCACACTGAAAATCAGGCATAGTACAAACAAACATAGGCTAAAAGTTTATGACTGTCTTGACTATTGTTAAATCTGCAATGGATATTACTTTTAAGATACTCATTAAAAAATTTGTTTCCACACATCTCCAGTAAGCAGGTTAACAGGTATCAAATAAAGGCAGCGAAGGTGTTCACTGGCATTTTTCCGTAAACAGAGAAAGTGATGTTTCTGATCTTAATCCTTCCAAAAGGTCTGTTTTCGCTGGCCTGAAATGCCTTCTCACATGATAAACTCACATGCTTACACATTGCTTCATTGCCCCCTTAATTCATTTAGGATTTAAAGTGATTTTATTTGTCTTTAAAGCTACTATTTGTAGCTTTATTTTATTTATCATATAAACTAACACATATTTTATTTTTTTTTTTACAAATTTCCATTTTCTCTGCTGAAAAAAGGCTGAACCCACAGGCCACAAAGGTAATCATTATTTCAATACACTGTCTAAGTCCCTGTGCCAAGAAGACCGTTCTCAAAAAGTGTGGTGTGCTATTTTCCACATAGAAATTAAAGAAGATTGCAGAACTCTTCTCATCAGCAGCAGTGATTCCGTCGATGAAGACATGCTTACTCTATATTTTGAGCAATACACAGATCAAATTGAAATAGTTAAACATGGGGAAAATAGCTGGATCCTACACCTTGCTAACCATTCAGGTAAAGTGTATTACTTTGAGAAAATTTGCTTTTAGGTGTGAGTGTGTGGTTTTGTGTACTTTTTATGACAATCATAAATCTGACAACAAAAGAACTGTGACACTAGGAACCACTTGAATTCTTAAACTGCTTTTTGCCTGGTTGAGTGGTTCCTCTATATGACAAACTGTCGTACAAACTGTTACTTTGAACATCTCTCCCCAATATACATGTTTTCATTCTTTTTTGGGGGAAAAATAAGTATACATGCTCTACAGAGCAAAAACCTTAAATATTACTGCAAGTGGCAATGAAGGGGCCAAGCCCCACTGGGTTACTAGGTAGACAACAAATCACAACAACCTCACAACAAAGCATCAGCCAATCACAGGGTGATCAGACACATTTATACCCACTGTCAGAATCCTCTCTAGTATCAGGGCAGATATGATGGTTATATGGTCAACAGTCTAGGCCTAATTCACAAAAATAGGCTTTTAGAAAAATTAAGAGCATGATTATTTTTATCCAATACAGCAGATGAGTCTATGCAATTAACTGTGACATGGGGAATTATGAGACAAAAGGATCATGACACCATGATAAATGGTTCAGAAGTTATAAGCAAAAATTGACTCTGAAATTTGGCCTGGTGGCATTGGAATTACCTGGTCTTTGATTATTTTGCACTGTGGCGTATGATAAATCAATATCCACCTGGAGCTTCTAAGGCTTGCTATAGAAAACCACTGTAAAACAATAATGCCAAGATGACACCATCAAAAACAAAAGTGGCTCACAGAGGGCTCATCATTTGCCAGCTAGTTCCTCTACTGGGAAGATGCAGAAACAACCGGGTTGAAACATTTGTTTCAATTCTGAACTGTTTTACTGGTATAGGCCCCCAGTGTGGGAAAACTTGGTTAAAAGAAACTTGGTGGGTACTCAACATTCTCCCTGGCAATAAAGTGCACCAAGTTTGGTGTGATTCCAAACAAACATTGTTAATGTAATGCAAATAATTTCACTTTGTTCACACTGTGCTGTGTTCAAGGTGACTATAAGGGTTAATAAATAAAAAATACATAGAATTTGAATTTAAATTAATTAAAATATAAGACTTGCTTCTTTTGATGTTTTCACCATTGAGTTTCAATATGGCAATAGCAGCCATGTTAGTTACCCTAGCAAAATGATTTGAATAACCTTTGGTCAGAACCCTCTGTAGATGACCCATACCAAATCTGGTGGTGATAGGATCCTGGTCTAGGTCTAGTTTGTAAAATTAGGTTTTTCAAAAAATGTAGAATAACAGAAAATCAAGCATGGCAGACTGTAAACTCAATAGATGTATTGGAATTGAGTTAAAACGAGAGAAAAAATACAAAAAGATCATAGTGCTAAAAGTAAAAACCTATCTTCAAATCTGTCCTGTTGGCGGCACTACAGAAATGGATAGACTGAACTCAGGTTTGCTACCTGGATATTTTGGACTGCCTTCTATCAATGTGCCTGGCAGGCCTGGGTACGCTTATGGTTGGTGGCCACTAGAGGCCATCCTTTATGTTTTGTTTTTCTGGGTTATTTTGGGGACTTTTATTGTGAAGGCCTGGGCACAAGGTCTTGCTTGTGTTAATTATGGGTTTCAGCAGACCATGTGCTCAGAGCAAATGAGTTGTGAGTTTTGGTTTTGGGTTTTGATATTTTAGTTTGTTTCTGGTGGACCTGAGTGTTAGTCCACCATCTCCCTGGCTCTTGTTAGTGTGTTTCCTCTTTCCTTTGGTTTCAATGGCCCTCGTGCCTTTTGTTTTACTGTGTTTTTGAAAATAAAGAGAGAAACTGTAGCATGGAAACCTGCCTTTATGCCTGCTCCCATTTGAGGAGAAAAGGTAGACGTGACGGTGCCGAATGTCATCAAAATTCAGTGATCAGCGTAATTTAACCATGGTGCCCAAAACTTTGCACATTGCCTCACCAAAAAAGGTTATTACTACTTGTTACTACAGTAACAAGTCATACCTTTACGGTACCGTGTAGAATCATAAGAAGATCATAAGCATCCTCCATATGGACAAAACTAACTTTGTTACTTTTTAGATGTGTCGAACATTCTTGCCGTTAAGGAACATGACTTTGGGGTTTCGGTGAAGGTGTATAAAGAAGGACGTGTGTCAGATACATGGGACCCCCATCGCTTCATCTTAACCGGGTTCAAAGACACCTGCAAATGCAAACTAGTCACACTGTTCATTAGCAGCTGCAGCCAAAAGGCAGAACATACCTGGGAGCTTCTAGATGAAGACAGGATTGTGGTCACTTTCAAAGAAGATGTTGGTGAGAAACGTCTACAATTTTCAAAGAAAAAAATTAACCTTCTTCTACACTGAAAATACTTTAAAGATAAGATAAAACTTCAGATGTACATTTGAAGTGGTTATCTTTATTTGAGATGTCTGACTGATAAGATAAAAGAAAACACTTTTTGATCTTCATGTTTCTAGATGTCAACAACTTCTTCACTAAATGCACCACCAAGAAGCCACAGGGTATGGAAATTAGAGCTTCCCATTTGGAGCTTACAGACTCAGTCTTGGTTCAGGGGAACATAATCAGGATTAAAGAAGATATCCTCAATGGCTACTTCAGCAACAAAATGCAAAGTGGAGGAGGAGATATAAAATCATTGCTGTGGATCAGCCAACAGAAGAGTGTGGTCATAACATTTAAAGATTTCCATGGTAGGTTCTTATAGTTTTAATTGTAGTTTATAGCATAACATTGACCACAGGTGTTCACCAGTTGTGGGGAAGGCTGCATAAGGTTATGAACTGATTTTTGAAGTACAGCCATCTGCATCAGCCAGAGCAAGGCTAGCCAATGCAGATGTCAATTAGTTCACATACCAAGTACACTCCATTGTTTTAGTGGAATGTGGTGGTGCTTCATGTACAGTAACTCCTATTGCCACCCTCCCTGTGCTGGTGGTGTCATGTGATTGGGGTAGTCCTAGCTAGCTAGTGGAACTGGTCATGACTAAATTAGGGAAAAATGCAAAAATAACTGCAAGTCATCAATATTGGATACAATTTTAGGCTAAGCTATGGTGTCTAAATATTCACTATTTAGAGGTCCTTGGAATGATCAAAGTAAGTAAAAAATAAGTAACCACCAATCTTACTGAAAATATGCAAAGGGATTCCAAACTTTTCAGCGGAAGTGAAAACTTCAAAACTGTCAGAAAGCTACTTTTCATTGTTACAGTGCTAACAAGGTTGCAGTGGGATTGTGCTTATGATATAAACATACAAAACCAAAAATTCAGAGGGCAACCTTTACCTTGTAACTCTTTTCCTAGCTGCATTCCGAGTGGTGGAACAGAGGCATCATCTTTGTGGTGAAGATCTGGTGGTTCTGTTGTATTACTCCCGTCTCCAGAAAGCTATGACTGGTGGAGCCCCTACTTTGTCAGGAATAGAAACCAACATCACCATCCCTGTTAATGTGGAGATCCTCAGGTTCATTGAAAACAACGAACAGTGTAAAAATGACCTTCAGAGTCAGCTTAGGATCGTTCATGCCAATGTCCATTTTGACAAGTCCACATTTCGCACACAGTTACTTGTGGAGATGTCTGTGGACAAAGAGTCTTTGGCTGCATTGCGAATTGGACCAATGTGGGAGAATAATGCAAGACAGGCAGCCCAAGAATTTCTGAGAAAGTACAGTGCAGCTGATTTGGCAGTTGATACTGAGATGTGGAAACATGTGGAAAGCACTTGCCTTAAACTCATCACACCTGAGACTGATATCTTTTTCAAGCAAGCTGACTCTAAAATTATAGTGGTTGGTCTAACAGAGATTGTCAAGACCCACTTAGAAAGGATCAAGAACCTTGTGAATAGAACAACTACAAGAGTAGGGATGGATAGTAACACAACTGCTTCTGTGACTGAGAAGATCCCTTTAAAATCTGTGCGAGAAATGGATTTCATTAAATCTTCTCTGAATTTGTCAGAGATTCCAGAAATCAAAGACCTTGGGATAAGCTTAGCATATGCTTGTGACACACAAGATACGCCTTACCTGAATGTCACAGCAGCAGTGGACAAGCTGCAACACGCTATTCAAGTGATAAAGAAGCAGTTATCCTTCATTGTCACAGAGAAGCTAATTTATTCTAAACCAGGTGAATCGAAGACCCTAGAGAGGAATGAAGCCAATGTTAAGGCCAAAGCCAAAGAGTGTAACTGCAGACTCTACCTTGAGCAACTGAGCAAGAGGTCCCACAAAGCTCCCACAAAGAGATTCACACATAAAATAGACAGCTGTACTTCTTTGACCATTGTGGAGGGGGACTTGCACCAGTACACTGCGGATGCCTTGATTTGCCCACTGACCACAAACCTTGTTTTTGACAACCCTACTGCCAAAGCGTTCCTTGAAGCTGGAGGTTCTCAGATTCAAGAGGTGCGCAATAGACTCCGGAAAGAAAAACAGACTTTACTTGCTGGGGATGTTGTTTTTAGTAATCCAGGAAATCTCCCTACTAAGACACTAATTTGTGCTGTGCTGGCTGAAAACTGCCAGTCTCTGGGCGCTCACTACTTGAAATCAGCCATAACTGACAGTCTTCTTGGGGCAGAACAAAAGAGCAGTGTCTCTGTGGCAATGCCTGTAGTAGGTTGTGGAACATTTGGATTTTCCATCAAAGAAAGTTGTGTGGCAATCCGGGAGGCAATACTGCAGTTCCTCTGCGACCATCAAAACACGCCAAAGAATGTAAATGACATATTTGTGGTTGACTCAGACTGGAAGGTAGTGGAGGAGTTCAATATGCATTTGACAGAACTGGTAAGCATCTTCTTGGCAATTCAGTCATGCAGGTTTTTCAGCTACATTCTTTAAACACTTATGTTGTGCTGTCATTTATTGTCGTAGGGTTTTCCCAGTGCAGGCACAACTATTTACCCAAGCACTCCCTCTCAGGTCACTATGATACCTGAACCCAAGTCAGACTCATCAGGTAAATTGCTGCTAGTACTATAAACCTAACACAGGGTAAATGTAACATCTATTTGTATTCCTTCCTTCTTATTGCATACTGTGGAATAGTTTTCAAAATAGAGGTTTATGAACCGATACCAGTGTTTGGTGGTGTTTGCTTTTAAATGCCCCATTTTGACACTTTGACTAATCATATTAGTTTTTATGTTAACTTCACCCATGGTTCCAAAATTTGCCCTATATTATATTTTGGCCAAATACGGTTTAGCCAAACCAGGATTTTTGGCAGATATAAATGAACAAAATATAAATAAATATATAAATAAATATATACTTTTATTGGGTTGTGCCCTGCTCTCCACTGCAATATCTAATTGATTTTACCCATCCATTCTATTTTACCCAAGTCCACGCCCAACTTATGTTAAACACTGTCATTCCTTTTTACTTTTGGTACAGTGAATGTTCATGGAGTGGTGGTATGTCTTAAAAAAGGAGACATCACTAAAGAAACTGTGGATGTTATTGTGAATTCCAACAACAGGGATTTAAATTTACACATTGGTAAGTATTTTTTTCACTAGAAAAAAAGCCAGAAATACACAAGTGAATAGCTCAAGCAGTGCAGTACATGGGAGGACTGCATATAGTTTTAAAATCTGGCAATATGTCCACTTTGTTTAATAGGGGTTTCTGGAGCAATTTTCAGAGCTGCAGGGAAATCCATTTTGAGTGAATACAGAAGACAAGGTAATTCAATGTTTCATTAATTATATTATAATATATTTACACCTGCAAAAACAATTTCATGTTTTTCTGAAGTGAACCACAAAAGTGTACTTTAAATAAAAACTAGCAAGCACTATACTGCAAGCACTTACAGCCAGCAAAGTTCAAATTCTCAGCGGTAAAACGGGAAATATAATCTAAGGAAAACATTTTCCCTTTAGAGGATGTAACCTTCACTTAAATTATGAATATATATAAACAAATACAGCCATATGCAAAACACTTTAAGTCAAATCACACACACACATATATATGTGTGTGTGTGCAGTTTGACTGATGTGTTTAAACTTTTGCATATGTATTTGTTTTTTAAACTCATGTACTGTATGGAGTCTAAAAAAAATATTAAGGTTTTACTGCTAACTGCTAGCAAGAGCTGCGGTGTTCACTTAAAATTCTAGAGGGCTGGCGATCGGCATAGTTTGGTAATTCCCCTGCTCACACACATTTGCTAAACCTGGCAATGAACTGGTGAATTGAACGAGGTGTATTTCAGCAGGAAAATCACTAGCCTGTGACAGGAATTGCCAGTGAAGCTGCTACCTTCAGAACATGACTGACCTGATGACCATTCTTAATAAAGACAGTTCCTTTTTTCTCCTAAACTGATTCAACAAGAGGCCCATATACAAGCTTAATGACTTATACATGCCTAACAGAACCTATCGAGCAAATTTGGACTTTTCAAAGTTGGACGCTAATATTTTTTCCTGCAGAATCACTAATCTTGGGTGAATCTTCCCAGGTCCAAGACCAGGTGATGTGTTCTTGACAGGTGGTGGAAATCTTTCATGTAAGCACATTGCTCAGATGTTTGGACCAATTGATTCAGCAGATATCACAGCCTCCATTGTGAAGGTCTTCCAGCTATGTGAAATCGAAAGGGCCACCACAGTGGCCATCCCTGCAGTCGGCACAGGTGAGTCCAAAACCAGTCGTTTTATGACAAAGAATAAGCCGAAGATGGATTTGAGTATAGGATATTCTTCTTTCCACTTCAGGTTTGATAGTCTATGTAAATAACAGGGAGAGGTTAGTTCACAAGCCCTTTTCATGAGTGAATTTAATTAAATTTCTCATTGACTGAGAACTTTTCTAGAGTTGGGAAAGTTTTACCCAGACAAATCTCAAATGTTATTTCCGATTACCAAATATTAACCTCTGGTCAGTTTGACATTAAAACATTCTGAGGTCAAAAAGGTGGACACTTCTATCTAATATATGTATATAAATGAACATCCATCACTATCAAGCATTATGAATCTTAGTGAACTCCAGATCTTCTGCTCCCTTGCATGTTTCTCTAGGCCTCCTTGTCCACATACATTATCAGAAAAGCCTGGCTTTGTTAAAAACTCAAAAATCGCCCACAACCATTTCACATCTAACTACTATCCATGACTTTGTTTGACCTCAACCACTGAATTGTGTACAAATTTTGAATTTCCTTTTGAACAGACATGCGTCGGAATGGCCATTACCGACATGCTGACATGTTCTCATATTACAGGAAGGGGTGGAATTTCAGCTTATGAATCTATCAGGGCCATCTTCACTGCACTGGAGAACCATTTGGATCAGTGGGATTCGTCTTGTCTCAAAGAGATAGTTGTGGTTGCATTTGATCAGATCATTTGGAACGCCTTTTTTGATCATTTCAGGGAAAAGAAGGTTTTCATTTTCATTCATTCATCATATTTCATTCACTGAAATGCAATGTTTTTAGTGTTATTTCTTTATGATACAGTTTAATCGATCAGAAGTGCCAGTTAATAAATGCCCCGATATCAATTCATTTATAGATGAACGTGTATTTCCGAATATCTTAACTTTTAATCAAAAACATTAATGGTCTTTCGTTTTGTGTCTAATATTGCACACTGTACATAATGTAAAGTACACTAACTTCACAATAAACTACCTGGCATTTTTTTCTCTTTTCATGCAGTTAGCCACAGGCATGTCATCACATTCAAATCAAGGTTTGTTTCATTTTCGTATTGCCAGGAAATGGCATTTGGTTTCTTCTTAACTAGCCTCTGTTTTATAATGGAATCTTTTCTTTTCACTTCAACTGATCAGTCCGAATCGGAGGCATCAGAGTTGAAATAAAAAAAGGCAACATTGCAAACGAAACTGTTCAAGCCATTGTGAACTCAACCAACAGAGAAATGAACTTGAAAACAGGTCAGTCCACTGCATTCACCTAATTAAATAAATAACCTAAACTGAATCTCATCCACTGTTATCAGGGTCCCATACATTATTGGATTTCAGACCATTTTTCTTTACTATTCAAAAGAAAATTGCAATTTTGCACAAAAGAGTGTCACAAGAAGAGGCTATGAGAATAACTGACCATCAGCCACGTGTTAAAGCACAGTAAAGCATAGTGAGAGATGTATTCATTGTCGCTGACAAAGCAGTGAACCAACCAAAGAGAAGTTTTGTATATTTTGTATTTTTGTATATTTTTTATATAAGTGCATTCGATTTTTACCTCTTCTTATCCAGTATCCAAGGGAGTGAGGCTTTCACTCACATAGCAAAAATATTGTTTTTATGTGGTGCATGTTTGGACATCACTCCACATGTAAATACATTGTTTCTTTCCTTTGTCTTTGTCACAAGAAGAGCTTATGAGAACAATTGACCATCAGCCACATGTTAAAGCACAGTGTGTTGTAGCGAGAGGATGAAAAATATTGAGACAAGTTAAAGTTTAACCAAATTTGAGCATTATTTGAGCTGAGCGGCTCGTCCAGAGTGGATACGGAATTAAAATGTATCTCACTCCAGGAAATTAATTTATAGGTCAATGATGCTGCCTTCCATTAACAGTAGTAGTGTGACAGTATTGGGAGGGTTTTTTGTTGTCAAATACATCTTGGAGAAATGAATGTGTTTTCACTGATATAACTTGTGTCTCAAATGTGTCTCAGACCTTCTGCTGAATTGGTTTGAGTGATTAAGTTTAATCTGGTTTAAATGTGTCTTGGGTTCGTTCCCACATTTATGTGGCTCAGCCTCATCCTGATAAAATCCTGAATTTCAAGATGTGTGAACTGACCAGATGTTTACATTGTCATTGCATCCCATGTCTGAGAAGAGGAAACAGTTCCTCAGTACAAACTATGATTATGCAGTGCATGCTGTCAAATTCCCTTAGGTGTCTCAGGAGCCATTTTCAGAGCAGCTGGACCCTCAGTTGAAAAAGAATGCCGAAAACTTGGTAAGGATTAATTCAGGATTAATTTACAATTGTAGCAAATTAGAATCTGGCATGTCTTATATACAGATGTATGCACTGTCCCTGACAAAGTAGTGAATCAACCATATAGTTTTGTATATGTTGTATATAAGTCCATTAGATTGCAGTTTTTATCTCTTCCTATTCTGTATGCAGTTAGCCTTTAACACACATACATTGTTTCTTTCCTTTGTCTTTTTTTTTTTAGGCCCACTACAGACTGATACTGTTGCTGTGACGAGTGCTGGAACCCTGCAATGTGATTTCATCATCCACATGATGGGACCCCACTCCATTGATGAGGTCAGGTTGCGGGTTAAGAAAGTCCTGGAACGATGTGAGCAGAAGCAAATCACCACTGTTTCTTTCCCTGCTGTTGGTACTGGTAAGAATTACACAATTGTCTGTAGTTTTGTGAAAAAAAAGGATGTACTGTTCTGATTGTTCAATTCAGAGATCAGACGAGATCGGGCGTTCTCAGGGTGGTATGGCCGTAAGTGATTGTTACACTTAATTTGTTCAGATCAGATTTTAAGCAAAATTGAATACAAGATGAAGATAACACGAGTACAACCTGAGATGAACTACTGTTAACCAAAAAAAGAAGGGCCAGCCAACCAAAACTTCTCCAAGAGCACTCATCCAGAAAAAAACGAAACAGTTACCAAAAGGGACAGAACCTCAGGTCTGACAAAAAGAATATTTTGATGACCCATTGGAATAATCTGATAAGCCCTTTGGAATAATGTTCTGTGGACTGACCTTTCTACCTAAATGTAAGAGCTGCTCTTAAGTATCAGCTCAAGCAAAACTGGATTAGTACAATGATCCAAAGTACAAGAGCAAGTCCACCTGTAAATGGCTGAAATGAAGGTTTTTGACTTGTCCCTCCATTCAAATCTGTTTAAATGCTGTGGCAACATCTTAATTAGAGCAGTCCTGCACATGATTTTCACCATAGCAATGTGAAAGACTGGTCTCTATGGGAAGCTTGGCTGCAGTTGGTCCTGCTAAAATGGCGGATGCATGTAGGTTGTCACGTCAAAATAAGCGTTACACTAGTCTGCAAGTATATGTATTATCACACAATGGCGGCCTCTAGTGGCCTCTGATCAGGACCTTACATAGGTTTAGTGCAGGGATTCCCAACTCCAGTCATGGAGGGTTGGTGTCCAGCCTCCATGAACACACTCACTAAATCTGTCAATTAACGGGTGTGTTGAACCAGCAGGGAAATGACCAAGCTGTGCTAGATTCTGGCCCTCCAGTATTGGTGATGGGATCCTGAGTTTAGGGGGTGGTTCTTTTTCACACAAAGGACATGTAGGTGTTTCAAAATGTTAGTCTTTCTATGAATTAACGTCTCCCAATGTCCTCATGGTTTAATATTACGTAAAAGGATCTGAAATTAATTACTGAAACAAATATGCAGGAATAGAGGAAATCAGATAAGGAATTGTTATTTTTCAAGGCAAAGTCCCTTTGAGAATAATCTTTGACTGATGGAGATTTATCACTCTTACAAAAACTTATTTCTGCTATAGGTGGAGGAGGCCTTAAGGGTATGGAATCGATGGGTGCCATGCTGCAGACGTTTGAAGAACATTTTTCACACCGTTCCTTCACTGCTGTGAGACTCATCTATGTTGTCACTGACTTTGATGAAGTCCTACAAGAACTTCAGCAAAGTCTCAAAGAGTGGAAGGCAGACACACAGGTAGAACACACCATGGTGAAGAACAATGCATGATCAGCAGTGGTAGACCACCACCAATGTTTCGCCCTAGTACACTTCAAAAACAGTTTTAAGATTTTGATGCTTTATAGGACCATTTTGAAAGGGGTTCTTTAATGAATAATTTCCAAATTAATTGATTTTCTCATAGAAAAGAAATATTTCAACATTCAAATAGTTCTTGGAAAATGTGTGATTCTATGTAGAACCATTGCTTTTCCTCAAGGTTCTTCAGTAAAACCAATCATTTTATATAGAACCTTTTAGTGGATTGATGGATGGAACCTTTAAATCAATTTTTTCTTCTATCCAATAAAGTGTTGTTGTTTTTTAACTACTCTTGAAGAATAAAACATGTTCAATTTAAATTACACTGGAAAACAGATTTTTTCCCCCTTGAAGTAAAACATGTGATTTGCGTAAAACTGACTGTGCTGAATTCAAATCTGCAGCCAAAATATTCCAAGCATTTCCAGATTTTAAGTTATAGGCAGGATATTATTTAGCGATGATTCGGTATTTTGATGCATGTATAGTTGCATGCCAACATAATAACAACTGTTTCTGTCACATGTGACAGAGAGAGTTCACACCAGTCGATTAGCTGAGGGTTTAGATGGACTTAGGTTTTAATGTTTAAACAAAACATCAGCAGGCTCAGCTGTCAAATGCTGACATTGCAAATGCTTTTAAAGAGTCCTGGTTGTTTTGTTTTTTCCTCTGGCTTCTGGCTTTTGGGGCAGCTGGTAGCCTATTGGTTAGGGCATTCGCCCTGTGATCAAGAAGTCGTGGGTGCAATTCCCAAGACCGCTAGGCACCTCTGAGGTACCCTGAGCAAGGTACCGTCCCCACGCACTGCTCCCTGGGCGCTGTGTTTGTAGCTGCCCCCTGCTTCACTTGGTGAATGGGTTAAATGCAGAGGAAGTATTTTGTGCTGTTCACACTGTGTGCTGTGGTGTGTTCACGAATGACCAGATTGTCACTTTCACTTTTCTTCTGAATCTTCATTCTTCTCAGTGTTTCTTCATGATATTCAGGAGTTTTTATTCTTTGGTTCTTCTTAATGTTCGGAATTTTCCTCTTGCTGCTTTTCAGTTGTTGCTCCTCAGGCTCTTAGGAAGTTTTACTTTGAGACTTTGTCTTGGTTTTGGGAAATTAGGTTTTTAGAAATGGTTTCATAGAATGGCACTTATGAAACCATTTATTGTAGATATAGAAAAACACATGCTTTCCACCACTGACTGATGTGCATGGGGCAGTTATGTAGGGAAAATGACTAATAGTCAAATGAAGGCAATTCTTTGATTGCTGACCAGTGACTTTCACTATTTATCTGTGGAAAAATGTTACACAGCAAGCAGCTCTTCATCAGGAGAGTGAGGATGAGGACGAGGATCAATGTGAGGAAGATTTTTCTGGAGAAATAGACCAGAGAACGTCCTGTAACTTTCAGTGAGTGCTTCAGTACACTTTTATTTAAATGTATTTAACTTTTACACTTTTTTAAGTGTGCCATCAATATTCATTTCTGTCATGCAGGATCAAGAAAACTACTGCTAGCAGTTCTTGTGTCAAGAATAACACTTGACACAAGAACTGCTACACAGTCTCTATACACACTGTTAAAGGCAACCTCCATTTCCTTTGTTTAGGCATGATGACCAGCTGTTCTGGAACCCAGAAACAGGCTTTGATGTGAGTACTAACTTTTACATACTTTTAAGTGAATTGCCCAGGTATGTAAGTTTCACATGACTTTTAATGTGAGAACAAAAATTAAAGTTTAAAATTCCTGGAATGATCATTTTACAAATGTGTGTGTGTGTGTGTGTGTGTGTGTGTGTATAGATAGATGAGTATATTGTCACAATAGCTTTTGTGAATTGGTGGAATATATAAAATATGCCATAGGTTAGTGGTTCAAGGAGGAAAGACTAGTGTCACAAGCACCCAAAGTTCATTGATCTGTAAGGGGAGCAAAGGCTAGGCCAATTCTACAGAAGTGCAACTCACCTTGCTGTGTATGGGGCAGCGTATCTGTGAACCAGTCAAAGGGCCCATGCTGACTCCCGTCAAACACCAAAAGTGCATAACTGGACCATGGAGATATGGGAAGACAAGCTAAAAGAGGCAGTATGATGCTGTGGACAATGGATGCTATTTTGCCATGCATCATTTTCCAGAATTGTTCATAATATGGACAATTCTGGAAAACGGTAAAAATTGTTAAGGAATGGTTTGATGGAGAGAGAGAGAGAAAGAGAGAGACAGAGAGAGTTTTAGGACTATAAGCTGTTTTTTTTATACGTCTCCTTGGTCAGTTAAGTCATATATGACTAATATCACATATATTTTTACAGGAAATCATGTGTTTCACAATTATTAACACCCTTGTTGTTAAAACTTTGAACAAGCCCCTTTTGCCAATAGTACAGCACTTAATCTCACAGTCTTTTTTAACTTTTCACAAGGTTGGAGTATACAGAGAGCTTTGACCATTACTCTCTCTCTGTAGATTGTCCTCTTCAGCTCACTCCACAGGTTTTGTATGGGATTTAAGTCTGGGGATTGTGATGGCCAAGGAAAAAAGTTTGATTTTTGTTTCTGGTGTGGATTTGTTCATATGTTTTGGTCCATTATCTTGCTGAAAGATCCAGTGATGGCCCTAGAGACTGTCCTGTTATTTCAAAAAGAGTTAATGATGCCATGCACTCTAACAAGGTTCCCAGGAGCATCACAGGCCAACAGCATCACAGATTCTCCATGAGGTGCTTCATCCTTTGTTTTATGTCCAATCCACCTGAAGGTTTGCTGCCAAAAATCTCAATCTCGTCTGACCACAGCAAACAGTTCCAGTTCTAATCCCAGCAGAGTTGATCAAAATCCACATGTTTTTGTTTGTGATTGTAGGACAGAAAAGGCTTTTTCCTGGTGTGCCTCCCAAACAACCTGCTGGCATGTAGATATAATTTAATGGTTGTTATGGAGACTTGGTGACCCTCTTTGTTGCAGTTCTCTAACAGTGGGGTTCAGAGAATTTTTACCCCTTTACCATCCTCACTGTGTGTGGTAGCAAGATAAACTCATCCAGCCTTGTTTGTCACCGTTCCAGCAGTTTTAAACTTTTAATTATCACTCTGGTAGCTAGTAGCTATTTTCTTGTAGCCATTTTCTTACGTAGGAAGATCAACACACATCTGCCATACTCTGGCAAATCTGGCACATTTTCTTGTCTTTCCCATTTTGAAGAATGTCTAAGAGAAATGGGCCTCTGTGTCATGTTATATTCATTATCCAGAAACACAGGAAGTCATGGATTAGTTATTAAAAATTCCAAGGCACTTAAAAACTAAAGTATAAATAACAAAACATTTATATTTTAGAGTTATTCCTCAGAGTGCCAATAACTGTGGCACCAGTGATTTTGTTAAAAATAATGATTCCATAATAATAGATAAAAAAAAATAAAATTTACATTTACATAATACAGTTAATACATTTTAACACACGCAATAATAATGTCTGTGTTAAAGGTTAGATTTTGTTTTGTTTTGACTTACTTTTATTCAGCAAGCAAGTTTGAATAATTTTGGACATGCCACTTTCTGTTTAAATGTAAATAAAAGCTGAGAAATAATTTTTTCCACAGTGATGCCCCTTGTACACCGTCTTATTCTCTTCTGGGAGACGCCTGTGTCATTTCCAATCAAGAAGAAACTTGCTGGTTGAATGAAAGTCAAAATTTGCCAGGGGTATGAATAATTCCGGGCTTGACTGTATATGTACACCAGAGCTGAGTTCGAAGCAATACCTGGGAAGGACACTCACAATTGGGTATCCAAAACCCCTTGTAGGGTATTTCCGAAACTTCAAAAAGAAGAGTCTTGTGGCTGACGCGTGTTCCAGGATCCAAAACAAATCATCCATGGATTACGTTTGCAGGTTTATTTATTTTTCTTAACAAACAATATGTGAATTCCATATATGTATATATATGGGTGTTAACAGTGTTAACGGCATTAACTTGCGTTAACGGCGCAAGATTCTCGTCGCGCGATAAAAAAAATATCGCCGTTAAATATCGCCCACCTCTAATATATATATATATATATACTGACACGTGCACACGCAATTCTGGAAGCTGACAGGACAACACGGTCAGAAAACCGCGAGACTCCCGCTTCCCAAGCCGTGTCCCTAAACTAGTACCAATTTTAACCATCAAGTGCAACGACACTAAATCCAAGTTTTAATTATGTACATCATAACTCCTAAATTATGAATTATGTACATCATGAGCATCATATAATATCAAATAAGTACTTATTTTAAATTCCAGTGTATAAAACAGACATCTGGCACCCACACCCCTGAAGCTTCACATTTTAGTATTTTTTTTAAGCCTCTGTAGTAATTTACTAACCTCTTGAAACTATTTCAGGTGGACAACATGGATGAAGACCTGAAGAAATTATTTGAAATGTGTGGCATCAGTGAGGCACAGCTCAGAGACAAGGAAACCAGTAAGGTCATTTATGACTTTGTGGAGAAGATTGGAGGTATGGAGGCTGTCAAGGAGGAGTTGAGGAAACAGGGTGAGAACAGCATGATGAAGTAATGAAAGAAGCTCCATTTTGCATTTGAGATCACTGGGTTTCTGGTAACTGATGTGTTCATCAAGTGATACGCAGTGCAAGTTTTGATTCCTCTCTGCTTTGATTTTTCTTTTCCTGCTCGTTTTGATTGAGTCTTGCTCGCTGAAGCTGTCCTTTCAGTGTGTTAAACTCAGTGAACATAATGAACAAACCAATAAAATGCTCTAAAATACATTTATAGGAAGTCTTTACATTGACTTAAATTAGATTATATTTTATAACAGCTTTAAATGGTAGATTTCTCTCTTTTTTTAAGGAACTCCACATAACAGAACTGTTTCACCAAACTCGTGGTGTCTGAACACACCTTTGGTTCCTCATGCTCTTAAGGACCATTTCCTTATAAGTCTTATTTCTCCTCAGTCATTCTTCCTCAGGCTGTTACGATTTTTTTTTCTCAGTTGCTATCTGTCAGGCTCTTAGGAAGGTTTATTTTTTGAGTCTCAGTTCTTCTTAGTGTTTCTTCCTCAACCTCTTGGGGTCTTTTTTTTATTTTTGGTTCATATCAGTGGTTCATCATCCATCATTTAGGAAGATTTTCCTTTTGGGTTTTAGCACCTAGTAAAGATTTTCTGCTTGGTTTTTCCAGATAGTAGCTGGGATTCTAGCCACAAATTTGTGCTCATATTTTGACATACTACAATAATAAAACATGCAGTACAATTTGCAGATACATTTTATACACTCTCTGGGCATATGTTTCCATGAATGGAAGTGGTTTCTGACAGCAACTCTATATAAAAATGTCTGCGCCTCTACGTTTCTGGCTAACATCCATTTCTTGTGTGTTGTGTGGTCAGACCCCACCATGCAAGTGTTGGGTGACGCAGCATTTATGAAGAACCTCAAGAAACACAGAAAGCGGAAATTGACAAAAGCTGATATTGGGACGCCGTATCATTTCCAGTATGTTTTTTTCATATTTTAGTTTTCACATGACAAGCTTATTTCATTCTTTCAATTCTTAAAATCTCCCAAAGATTGCAGTAAATATAGTCCATCTTTAACCCTGCATGTCATTTTTATGGCCAGTCAACTGAATAATGTGATAGTGTGTCCTCTTTTCTGCATTTTTGTAAAACTAAAGTTAAAAACATCTATAACTTAGCAACAAGCCATTATTTATAAACTGAATGAGTAGTTTTTAAGGTATGCAAAAGTCTACAATGTACTTTTGGAAATAATATTAGATAAAATGCTAATATTTCTAATAATAGATCAGTTGATTTCAAACTGATTTTTGCTTTTGAGTTTTGGTTCTTAACTACATACATATATATATATATATATATATATATATATATATATATATATATACATCGGTGTTAACGTGCTGCGTTAACATGAGACTCTTATCGGGCGATAAAAAAATATCGCCGTTAATCTATTTACAAAGTTGGGTTGGGAGCTGGGTCTATACTATGCAAGCTATGATGACTTTCACCTTGATATTTTGGTGCGGATGTATACCTAGCCGAATTGCACTGTAGGGGGCGAGAATGTCTACTGTGAAACAGGGACGTCACTAGAACGGAAAGACAAGGGGGGGCTTAGCCTTAGCCCCCAGGGCTGTAGGAATGAATTAGCGTGTATAGAGGGCTGAAAACTTTTCACCAAACC
>JBBPDC010151070.1:3521-21097 GCA_037974485.1 Hemigrammopetersius urotaenia | reverse complement strand
AGAGAGAGAGAGAGAGAGAGAGAGAGAGAGAGAGAGAGAGAGAGAGAGAGAGAGAGAGAGAGAGAGACAGAGCGAGACAGAGATAGAGAGAGGGAGACAGAGAGAGAGGGAGACAGAGAGAGAGGGAGACAGAGACAGAGATAAATATTTCTCACCACACTCTGTCATACTGTGACAAATACATTAGCGAAATACTCCCAAATCTAATTTATATAATATTTAGCATTTTGAGAGAATTAAAAAAAAATAAATTTTTTTTTATAATTTTACTCATTTTCTCATATGTATTTTACTTTATTGGCTTGTATCAAGTGTTATTTCTGGCAGTTATCAGCCTATAGAATAAGACATCATCATAAAACTATTTAAAACAGGAACAAACATCTACGTAGATGTTTGCTGAACCATCTTAAAATCTTCTTACATCTCCCTCATAATGACAAGTATAAGATCTCTTGACTAGATTTAAGCTGTTTTATTTGTTCCAGTGCAGGTTTCAGACGCAGCAGTAAAAGCTGTTGACTGTTCAGAGGTCAGACATGATGAGTCTGAGTCTAGACTTCCCACAGAAATAATCCTGGGGTTTCGTGCCAAGCTGCATTTGAGTCATTTTATGTAATTACTTCACTTCTTGTTTTTGCACTAATTTGAGCAGAAAAAGAAAGAAGAAAAAAAATTAAAATGTTATTATATTAAAACAAGCAGCTCTGCTGGGCTGCACCGGATTCATGGTCCACACAGTTCTTCATCCGCTCAGAGGAGAAAGGTGGAGTAAATGTTGCCTGAGAGGTTTTTCGGGAGAGTCTCTCAGTTCTGCCACAGGTGTAACAACACATTCAGACACGTAACTTTACACAGGCATTCTATTTGTTATTATTATTACAGTAACCCCTCAGTTTTGCGCGGATCAGCATTCGCGGATTCAGTCTCACGCAGATTTTTTTCTGAGAACCGAACTGTATTACCGCACCAGTCCAGCAGTGGCAGTAATTCACTGAAAAGTTGTCAACCGCCATAAAAAGAAGAAGAAGAAGCCTGCTGCAGCATGTAGCATGGTTGCTCCATGTCTTGTCGTCTATTTTCTATAAGTGTAATGCATTTACTGAGTTTAAAATTAAATTAAAGTGTTCTGGGAGTGGATTTGGGGGCATATTTAGGGTTTACACTATTATTATTATTATTATTACTATTTTTCTAGCTTAAACTGGGGCCTTTTCTTCTCCTGCTATTTTAAAACATGAGCAGTGCAGTTTTAAAACAACGTCAGAGCATCTGTGAACATCCCCTCCATTTTTGATGGGTTGATAAGGGGCCGAGTACTGATCCTATAAAACATGACTGTCTGTGGACGAGTCAGCTCTGTAACATATGTGGAGAGAGAGGAGGACGGTCGCACCGCATGCTTGAGCATATTCCTACTGCGTCCCAGTTCTAGTGTCATTAAGCACATGAATCCAATTCAAGTTCATGTTTTGCCAATTCAAGTTCATGTTTGCTGTGGTGTGGTGTGTTCACGAGTGACTATAAGGGTTAATAAATTAATTAAAAATGACAAACACACTTTAATGATAAACACAGGACTCCCAGAGACATGGGACCTGAAACTGAGAACCTGTGACTAGATGGAGGCCTGAAAGAGAGGAGGCACCTGAGTGAACTGATCTTAAACCTAAAACTGATCTAAAAACCTAAAAAACAGTTGAGTTTCTGGACTAAGAAAGTGAGAAGACCTCGCACAGATTAATGGAACAGAAAGACAACACTGCCGTCTCACTCAGCTGGGGATTTTCCTCACAGCATGAGACAGAACTGGATTGGAGAACGGATGTTGTACCTGTAGCTTTTCCATCTTGAGGGGAATTCTGATTCTGACCCCAGGGCACCCCCTCGGACTAACACCCTCATCAGCCAGAGACAACAGACAGCCGAACAGGTCAAACACACTCTGGTGCAGAGCTTCTCTTTAAAGACCCTGAAACAAGTCCCACGCTCTGCCCTGGACTGACAGGGTTAACGGGCTGAAATGGTCCAGGGTCTCAGAGAGACGCACTGCTTCAATAATCCAGGACTGATCTTGCAGGTGATTGGCAGGACTGGATTGTTTATTTGTCAGAATGGCCTCAATGTCACCACCGGCGTTTTTGTTCCTTTGCGAACAGTAATGGATGTTAAAGAGAGGGAAGAGCTGCTCTCCAGGCTTCACCCCACAGCAGATAACAGACAGTGTCATCACACAAACCCAGCATTCAGCCTGGAGGAGCTAATACTGGGCTGATGTGATTAGAAGTGCTGAGCCTGGAGTAGATTAGACCACATTATGCGAGCGGCAGTCTAGAGGAGCCGCCAAACCCACACTTTGTGTTCAGATTAGGATTTTTTTCTTTCAGCCTTTCTTTTGAACAGCAGACGCCCCCACAGCACAATCAGGCCTCTGCTGTCGCCTGTCATGAGCTGAAGAGTGAGGCGTCAGTCATTTGTGTCAGCGTGTGCCCACTGAGACTGTGGCTGTCATCTGTGTGTGGTGGGGGGGGGCTTGGGGTGAGTCACTAGAGCCTTCAGCCATTTCACGTGTCTGTGGCGCTGAGCTCCATTACCCAGCCTTCAGAGAAACCCAGAGCTCAGTGATAAGGATCCTCCCTCCGGCGGCAACCAGGCCACAGTGACCAGGCCTCGCAGACTGGGCAGCGCCAACCAGGCCACAGTGACCAGGCCTCGCCAACTGGGCAGTGCCAACCAGGCCACAGTGACCAGGCCTCATCGACTGGGCAGCGCCAACCAGGCCACAGTGACCAGGCCTCACCGACTGGGCAGCACGGAATGGGCCGTGCCTTACCAACCCTCACCTTGCTGATGGGCCACTGCGACTGGGCCTACACTACCAACTGGGCAGCGCCAACCAGGCCGTGCCGACTAAGTCTCACCAATGGGCCACAGCAAGTGGGCTGTGCTGACCGGGACGTGCCAACTGGGCTGTGCCTCACCGACTGGGCAGCGCCAACCAGGCCACAGCGACTGGGCCTCGCCAACTGGGCACAGTGACCAGGCATTGCTGACTGGGCAGCACCAACAGGGCCGTGCTGAACAAGCCTCCCCAATTGGCCACAGCGAGTGGGCCAGGCTGACTGGGCCACACCGCCTGGGCTGCGGGTTCTCCCTGTTAACATCTGCCCATAGCTGTTATGGATTTTGTGCTTTTAAAATAATTTGATGTAAAAATAAGCTGGCAGTGAAGAAGAGCTTCATTTAAATCTCCGAGGAGGCTTTTGGACGTCTTTTTAAATTTGTCCAGCAATAACAAGTCAAGCAGTGAGTTTCCTGCTACATCCTGCTACAAAATAACATTTGTGTGACAGTAGTACAAATCAGTAAAAATGTGTGTGTGGATTCGTTAGGGTGTTGTTCCTACAGGCAGGAACTTCAGGAGTTTTAATGGAGAAAACAAATTGGTTCAAGTCTTTTTGCGCTTTTACCACTCTCTGACTGTTCATCAGTTTTCAGATCAGAATGTTAATATGAGCAGTTATCTCTGATGATCGGGGCATGGTGGAGGACACGGGTTCCTCTAGGAGGGAAATCCCACTGGAGTGCTTTAGAACAGTGAGGATGTAATGAAGCTTTGTTTACTGAAATCATGCGATTCTGATGCACATTTCGGAGCATTTTTTATTCAGAGTGCCATTTTAATGTGAAAGCTTAATGCATTTTGAGAACGGTCATCACTGCCAAGGACGAAACGTAAGTAACATAGAAAACAGCAACAGGTGAGACATCATGTGGGTTTGGTCTGTTTCACAGAAAAGTTCTTCATTACATAAAGCGGTCTGATTGCGCAGGTTGGTAGCTGCATTACTTGGTAGCTAAACCAGCCTCTTAACTCCAGCTCAGAGATAAAAATCAGGACATTTGGAACGGCTGGAATAAACCCAGACACACCACACCATGGGTCCTCAGCAACAACAGAGAGAAACACAGTCTGGGGCTCAATGCCCAAATGCTTTCTCAAGGAAATATTCACAAAGCCTCAAGATATCACTATAAGAAGTCCAGAAGAATGTTTTTGAATGCAATTCTTTAAAAAACAAAACAAGTTGTAAGTTCTCAAAAATAGTCTAAAGCTTCAGATTTTCCTTCATTTTTTGATTTGTGCAGGATGTTGGTCATCTGTTCTCTGTCCTGCTGCATTTATATGCGGTTCTAGACGGGGGCCAGCGTGGGCCAGGGTCCCTGTAGAACTGCTCTTGCCTGTTATGGCCCCAGCACTGAACAGCTGAGTTAAATATTAATTTCCTATTGCGGCATGCGCTGCTCGAAGAACGGAGCTAATGTTACGTGTGTTCTAGACAGTCTGCTTGAAGCTACACACACACACACACACACACGCTGTTATCTAGAACCTGAAGACCAGCAGCGCGAAGTGCAAACTTCGGTTTTAAAAGCGAACAGCTGGACTGACTTTCTATTTTTCCTCCTCACTACAGTGAGATGATGACTGCGCGATTTAAAAAGATCGTGTGTTTTTATGCTGTGAAAAAGACCTGTAATCAGAATAAATGAAAAGCTCAATATAAAATAAAATGCACAAAATAAAATATTGACCTGTTTTGCCTTTATATATGCCCCCTTAAAAACACACTGGCCCCACCTCAGCCCCCCTGGTCATTTTAGTCTAGAAACGCCACTGGTTACATTTTACAGTTGAACAAAATGTAAGATATACTTTGAAACTGTAATACCCATCACTTCTGTTATTCAGTTTTCAAACTAAATGTTTTAGTGAACAAAAACTGTGCCTGGTGGTGGAGGACTGGAAAAATCCACTCAGGAAATCCTGATAGTTGTGGGGTGACAGAGGAGAGCAAGAGAAAATAATATTACTTCCTCTAAGAGCTGTTCTTAGAAGAAAAGTTAATGAAAACAAAGAGAACTCTTAAGAAGACTTTTGATGAATAATTGATCTGACTGAAATGAAGAGAAAAGAGTTTCTGCTAATTCGGCCGATCTTTAAACCCTTCAGTTCGGTTCTGCCCCCTAACGGCTCGCCCTGCAGGATAAATAACGTTCCAGAAGTCCGCGAACCGGATGTCATGCAACTTTCATTACACTGTATTCGTTAAAATGATGAACAGAAGAAGGTTTGGCCCGAAAGAACAGACATGAAAGATTAATGCATATTATTTATGGGAATCAGGGAGGCGGGACCAAGTTTATCTGTAGAGGACCATCATTCTGTAGAGCGTCAGACACTGGTGTTGGACCAGAAGGTCTGGATCACAATCTCCGTTCCAGTTCATCCCAAAGGTGCTGGATGGGGTTGAGGTCTGTGTGGCCAGTCAAGTTCTTCCACACTGAACTCCTCCAGCCATGTCTTTATGGAGCTCGCTTTGGGCACTGGGCCACAGTCATGCTGGAATAGAAAAGGTTCTTCTCCAAAATGGGTCCACAGAGTTGAAGCATGGTGCTGTCCAGAAGGTCTTGGTCTGCTGGAGCATTAAGATTTTCCTTCACTGGAAGTAAGGGGCCCAGACCCTGAAAAACAAGTGTCTCAATACTTTTGTCCAAGCAGTGTACCTGTTTTCTTCCTCAAGCAGTTTTCTCCACCATCACATCTGATTGTCTTCATGAAGGCTTTTATAATTAGCTGGCAAGTCAAATCACTGGAAGGCCTCCGTGACTGACATGAGGCCCAGACCAGCGGAGAGAATCAAGAGGGCGATGTTGCGAAGATACTGGCCGTCTGAGCCTCTGACCCACCGTGAGCCACATCTCCACCACATCTCCACCACATCCCCACCACATCTCCATCACTTCTCCACCACACCTCCACCACATCTCTACCACATCTCCATCACATCCCCACCACATCCCCACCACATCTCCATCACATCCCCACCACATCTCCACCACAACTCCATCATATCTCCACCACAACTCCATCATATCTCCACCACATCTCCACCACACCTCCACCACATCTCAACCACACCTCCACCACATCTCAACCACATCTCCATCACATCTCCATCACATCCCAACCACACCTCCACTACATCTCCACCACACCTCCCACATCCCAACCACACCTCCACTACACCTCCCACATCCCAACCACACCTTCACTACATCTCCACCACATCTCCACCACATCTCCACCACACCTCTATGCATTTATTAATTTTGAGATTCGGGTTCATAAAACATTCGGGCTGTAGCTCTGGATGCAAAGGCATAACGTCAGCCCTTCGTGATGATGTGGTGCTTTTAACGGTGCACTTCAAATGAGCCCTGGCCTTCTCATGCTCATGAAAGAGCGACCAGCACCAAGACAGTGCTTTAGTGAGCATAATGAGACCAAGACCAGGGCCACACCTCATTGCTACATGGGGTCAGTCTTCAGACACACACACCATCAGCCCCCACTCAGACCAAACCACAACAATATCAGACACAGAAACTCAGCAAGGGACACAGAAACATTTCGTTGAAGACGAGGGACACAACAACAAGAAACACTCCTAAAATATGGCTCATACTACAGGAGTCCTGGTCCAGATTTTTGATCAGTATTTTGGACAGGAAGAACAATTCTGGTAAATACCAACACATTCTGGAAGCTCGAACAACAAATAAAAGATGACATTTTTGGAATGGCCTTCACCCCCCAGACGTGAACATACTGTCCACACAACTTATACAGACTTATACATACTTCTGACAGGAATGCAGGGGAAAATACTCAGAATACAAAATGCACAAACCTCAAATCTTTATTTTCCCCAGCATCTGCGAGGTGTGGCAGACAGAACCAAGTGTTTCCGTGATGCTTTTGTCTCAATACTGGTAAACTAGCATGCAAAATGTCACAGAAGTGCTGAAATTAAGTTAAAATACTGTCAGAGTTTTCATGTTGCGCTTTAAAATAGTTCCTCACTACAGATTTGAAACTGAATCTGAATCTCCTGCATCACCATTATTCACATTTATGGAAAATGTGTGCCAATCGGAGAGAGGCAACAGAATAGGAATGGGTTTGATATAGTTGATACCGGAGCCGCTAGAATCTGGATCAGTTCTACTCTGTCTTTGGTTCAGGACGTCCCCAGTATTTGCTTATAAATGGCACAAAGCTTTCTGCACCTGTTTCTGCATAGAAAAGCAATTGTCTCCTGAGCCAACAGGTCCAACAGCAGGCTGAGAACGGAGCGAGCACCATTATGTTATTCAGTTGAGAGTGTAAGAATCTTGGAGCAGTAGGACTATAATCACCTGCCTCCTGCTGCTCCATATCACTCAGTCTGGCAGCTTTTCATCAGTCATTCCACCTACATGCCTGTTCTCTCCTTGTAAACTCCAGGCACAGGGCAGTCTGGCGAAAATAGCACCAACATACTTCACCGCATTTTCAAATTGACCACGCTGTCATTCTGTCCGAAAGACCAGCCAAATCAACACAGTCAGGCCTGTAAATACTGTTAATACTGTAAATACTGTACATACTGTAAATACTATAAAAACTATAAATACTATACTATAAATATTGAAAGTACTATAAATACTGTAAATATGGAGCAGTGTGTGGGGGCAGTGTGTTTGGGGAAGCAGTGTGTGTGGGGGAGCTGTGTGTGTGTGGGAGCAGTGTGTGTGGGAGCAGTGTGTGTGGGGGAGCAGTATGTGGGGGAGCAGTATGTGTGGGGGAGCAGTGTGTGTGGGGAGCAGTGTGTGGGAGAGCAGTGTGTGTGTGGGGGAGCAGTGTTTGTGGGGAGCAGTATGTGCGCAGGAGTGTGTGTGGGAGCAGTGTGTGTGGGGAAGCAGTGTGTGTGGGGAGCAGTGTGTGGTGGGGGAGCAGTGTGTGTGAGGGAGCAGTGTGTGTGGAGCAGTGTGTGGGGGCAGTGTGTTTGGGGAAGCAGTGTGTGGGGGAGGGATGTGTGGGGAGCAGTGTGTGGGGGAGCAGTGTGTGTGGGGAAGCAGTGTGTGGGGGAGGGGTGTGTGGGGAGCAGTGTGTGGGGGAGCAGTATGTGGGAGAACAGTGTGTGTGGGGGAGCAGTGTGTGTGGGGAAGCAGTGTGTGTGGGAGCAGTGTGTGGGGGAGGAGTGTGTGGGGAGCAATGTGTGGGGGGGCAGTGTGTGGGGAGCAGTGTGTGGGGGAGCAGTGTGTGGGAACACTAGCAGTCCTGGGATTTGAACCCACAACCTTCTGATGGCGAAGCAACTGCCGAACCACTCGGTCACCAGCTACTCTTGATCCAGTATCATTTCAAGGGCAACAATAAACAGATAGAACAGACTGAAGTCTGTGTGTAGATTAGAGGTGTTAGGGTTAGGGTTCCAGTCATCACTTCTTTGGAAAGCCTATCAGAAGAAGCTGAAGTCTGTGGAGCTGCTGAAATGCAAACGCCACAGTGTTTCATCACAGCCCTCTCCTTTCTACTGGGACCTCGACACTTCGTCATGCAGCTTATTTTTCAGAAGGATGTGACTCAGCCCTGGTTGGAGAACAGGCCAGGGCAGCAGCCCGTGCTCTTTATGAGCCATTTGATTTCAAAGCTTCAAACTGTCTGAGGGACGCAGTGCTCCAGATGCTCAGAGCCGCCGTGTCACTCAGATCTGACTGTGAGCATCGTCAGTGCTCCTAATTTTCCCATCACGTCCCACTGAGGGACCTGCGTGGACCATCACCCCTCTGACAGAAACCTCTTCTTAACCAGGCTCAGCGTGGTCCTCCACCCTGCGAGTGAACCTGACGTGCAGAAGTAATTAAGAACACGAGATGTGCATTAGCGGTTAAGGCCGAACCCTCCACAGACCCCTGAGCTGCTGCGAGGCTGAGGAGGTTCTGGGATGCGGGCGGCTCTGACGGCTCTGATCCGAGAGGAAGAAAGGAGCGGGCGAGATCAGCCTCTCGATCTGTGAGCTCTATCGAGCTGGCACTTAGCGAAGCCTCACACTGGGTGCGCAGCAGAGGCCGCTTTGATTTCTCCAGAACGCCGTTTTCTCCCGCAATCGCAGCACAAGAACGAGGAGGAACCGGCTCAACAGGAAACGCTCTTTAACACAGTCGGCGCTTAATGAGGCGCTTCGCTCTGCGGGACTGACTTTTTTAAATCTGTGGTAAGGTTTTAGAGGCAAACTGTATAGAAAATGACCAGAAGCGACACAAAATATATCAAAACTGTCACCATGAAAACAAAAAACAGACATGAAGAACAGGAATTCCACTACTGACAAACACTCAGGCAACATGGCTTCATTACACCCAATAATAATCTCATTACAGCTGCTATAAATCTACATAAACATCTATAAAGTTCCCCTAAAACATTTCAGTTATCATAAATATGTTTTATGTAAGCTCACCTTGTGTTATGTTATTTGTCATGAAAAGCGTGAAGCAGTTTTATGAATTCTGGCCTTCTGTGTTTCTTCATTCAAATTTTGTTCAAAACATTTAGTTGATAATATAGAATTGATAACCCAGTATAGTGAATCATCTGAATTGTGCATTATTGTTATTTGCGACCAGTGTGTACATCTGTCAGTAATTAATGTCTGAAGAAAAACACTTGCAGTAGTTGTTGAGCCTCCACAGGAAGAACACGGCGGTTTAGAAACCGTCCAAGCCGTCGTTCGTTGTAATGCATGTGTTTTGTCCTGAGAGGTTTTAATGTATACAGTAATCCTGGGTAAATGATAAAATAAATGTTAACCTCACCGAGGCTGATGGAGGTTCTCCCACCCACTCAAAACTGTCCCCGTGCTCTCACATCATTCAGCAAATGCTAAGCAGTATGGCGGAGCAGAGCTGGGAATCGACCGCAGCGGTGTGGAATCAATTCTGCGCTGCGTCCCTCAGGTCCGCCCGCAGCTGCCGCACACATGCAGTCTGAGGTATCGCGCCATCATCGTCTAGACAGCCTGAATGAAAACCTGTCCTTCCATGAGACACATCAATACCCAGCTATATTTTACTTTGGACAAATCGGGAAAGTGTTGAATTTGTATCTGGCGTATGAATAGACATCACTGGTTCTACAGCCTGTGACCCCTGGGGGAGACGCCAGAGTGGAACAGTGAGGTTTAGCCAGGACCTGTTTATCTCGTGGTCAACGAATCAGACCGACTGAACGAGCGTCCGTCTGTCCGTCTGTCCATCCATTCAACCAGCCAGAGCAGCTCTCCACCCACTAGTGAATAAGACCCGCCCTTCTTTATTTTAGTGCTTCAGGTCTGATTGTAATAAAAATGAAAATGTTAATATCACTGCCAGTTAGAACCAACAGCTTACAGACGAGCAGAACTAACGATCCACCCGGTGAGGTTTGGATACCTGCAGCACAACAGGGAAAATAATAACAAAAATAATGAAACAAATGTAACAAATGTAGGAACCCAAAATGAAACAAGCAGTAACCACGAGAAACCTACACTCTAAGCCCCTCAAACAAAACATTAAAATGACAAAACTACAAAGAAGAAACACAAACAAAACAAAACAGGACTAACAATCCGGGTCACGGCGACAAACATCAAAACAAACTAGCAAATGAAATGCCAGAAACAAAACCATCAATCCAATAGAAAAGAAAGAAACTAAAACAAAACCCAAAAACAAACTTAAGCTAAAACAATACAGCAGCAGCGACAGACGTCTAAAATGGCAGACGCAGGAACAGCACAACTCCAGAAAAGCTTGCGTTCAGGAGAAAACACACTACTGCCTCCACCCACAATAAAGCACACTACTGGCTCCACCCACAATAAACCACACTACCAGCTCCACCCACAATAAACCACGCTACCGACTCCACCCACAATAAACCACGCTACCGGCTCCACCCACAATAGACTACGCTACCGACTCCACCCACAATAAACCACGCTACCGGCTGTAAAATATACAAACGACTACTAATTAATTCTTTCCGCCAGCCTAGGACAGCCCAAAAAGGTAAGCCAACAAAATATAATTTCTAACATTTAAACTTTGTGAAAGGCACACTTCACAGGGCAGCTTTTCAAAATGTGGTTTGGAGACTGACATGAACACCGGCCTGCAGAGCTTTGCTAACTTAGCCTGGCTTAGCAAAGGTCATGATCTCACATGGGTCTCATGAGACAGTTTAACCGTTTTTTACTTTTGTGTTAGAAACAATTGTATAATACTAAACTTGAGTGTGAAATAAAAAAAGATACAAAAGTAAAAAGACGTTAAATGGCATTAAGTCTGTTCATCTGTTACATTTATACACACACACACACACACACACACTCGAAGACATTCAAAAACACTGTGCCTGCACATTTATTGCTTGACCTGATGTGCGGGACCAGCATCAATAAGTAAGTGGCCCCCGCCTGCACCCCCCTGAGCGAGTCGAGATGCAGGCTGTGATGGAGCAGGTCTGATTCAGTGGAGCGGCGGAGCAAATAAATACTTAACGGCGGCGTCCTCCGAGAAGCTCGGGGGAGCCATTCATAAAACATAATTAAACCCTGGACGGCCGCGGCGAGTCTCTGCAGAGAGCCGCTCCGCCGCCGCCTCCACCCTCCTCTCCGCTTTACGGAATGGCGGGGCATGCTAATGTGTTCCGGGCGAGAGTTAGAGACGCAGTTCTGGCTCATAAATGTTAAGCTCGTTCAGTCTCACCCCATGTTTGTCCTCTCCTCGTGTGATTTACGGCAGTGGGCTTGGTGGGGACAGTCTAACAGCGCTGGGACACCTTGAGGAGCGTCTCCTGCTCCGGAGAGGACACTCTGCCCAGTTAGCTCCCGTGTTTAGCAAGTTCAACACATGTTTTCCACACAGGGAGAGACATGTTAGCACTGTCTGCAGTGTTTATGCATTTTTGGCTAAAAGATGATAAAATGTATGTATAAATTCCCATAACAGACTGTCAGAAAGCCAGAAAACTTAACGTTCTTCTACCCAAACCATCTCCCCAGTCAACAGTCGGTAAATGTATCGTGGTGTTAGTTTAGAGGAGAGGGACTTTCGGCATCTAAGCTGGAGAAAAGCCAAGGTGACCAGAAATAAACTGTGAACGTCGAAGGGAAGGTGCAATTAACAGCAGAAAAATCAGAATCAGAAAACTGTAGCAGGACAACAAAATCAGTCATATTTGTGTCCAAATAGTTCTCACCACCTACTGTAGACATCTGTACTGCCATCATCAACGCTAGCTACAATCTTACAGAACCGCATAAAAGACACTGACACACAAACCGTGGGGAGGTTTTCTCATAGTTTTATAAGATTCAGCTTTTTACAGCCACAGGATCATGACATAATCAAGACCTAAACCACAGGTGCTTTGGTAATAATTACACATCCAATAACACGGTTCTGCTTGCAGGGAGGTAAATTACATTCATAACATACATTTGTGGTCTGTTTACATTTTTACTCGCTTTATCACGTCAGAAATGTTAGAGTAGAGTTCTTACTCAGTGCAGTGAGATGAGACAAACTTTATGAATCTCTGGGATTTCTCTGTGAAATCTCTGCTAGGTTCTGTTTTATTGATCAGAATTGACTTTATTTATAATTCAATTGTAATCCGTAACAAACTTTGCAGGAAAAAAAATATGAGAGGAACTGACTTGTTTAGTCTTTTGTCTGACTTGTTTTGTGTGGAAATGCAGGAGTCTGAGCCGAGAACACCCACCAGCCCCTCGACCATGAGTGCTGAACCAGACAGCTCTCGGAGGGGCCGGAGGGGTTAGTCATCGCACTATATTGTGCATTAAAGGGCCTGAATGAGTCAGAAAGCCTTCACTGAAAATGTAAAGAGTCAGTCGATCGGTTTAATCGCACTGAATCACAGTCAGAATCGCTCTGTTCTGTGTGACCCAAAAGATATTATGAGATTAGATTTAAGATTCAAGATAAAACTTCTTATACCAAATCTAGTTGATCAGTCAAGACCTTACAGATAAAGTTTGGAGCTGAAATGCTTATAAAACTAGTGAATAATGTAAACTAACACCAACAGAATCATCACGCAGCTCGGGCGCCACGCTGATCCACAAGATGGATTTCGCTTAGATTTGCCCCCCAAACTTCTGCTTAACAGAGAGCATGAAATCCTTCTCAGTAGTGTATTTTGTGTATTACTGCGGTTTGAAGGCAGTATCTTAAAGAAAGCTGCACCTAGTCCTGATCATAGTTTTAAACACAGCGTCTAAAAATCCTACAGCCCCATTAGAGAAGGAAAAGCCGTTCTGGCCGGTCAGACCGACGCAAGCCGAGAAGGTCTTTCTGCCCTCTGTGCTCCGGCAGCTGCTGGATTGAGAGAGTGTAGACGTGTCGTGACAGCCGGTTAAGGTCAGGGGTCCCTCGGCTGCACTTTATCTTCTCGGACAGCATTAAGCAGCTCCATCATTCTCCGGAGCTGTGGACGCTAATGTAGCCTTTCCTGTCTCTCCTCGCCTGAGTCTGCCCTCACCTGCTTCTCCCGATCACATCCATCACGCTGCAGGAGCGGGTCTCACCGCGCCGGCCGCATCTCACAGACCAGCAGATCTGATCGCTGACACTCGAGCTCCCTCTCTGTGACCGAACAGTGCAGGAGTAGCATCCAGTCATCCAGCAACGCCAAGATCCAGGGTGGAACACGGCAACAATCCACAAACGCTTCAGGCCACGCTTCATACATCCTGATTTCTGATCATCTGATTGAGGTTTGCATCTTGTTCAGGAGTGTAAATCTCACACTGTGCATTCTTACCTGCCAGAATATGCTGTCTATCGTGTTCCCGAGGAAGCCCTCTCGCGTTTCGGAAGACAGGAGCTTGGGGCCCAGTATGGTCATGAACTCCTCAAAGTCCACCTGTCCGTCTCCTACAACGCAAAACACAGAGCGGCATTCAGGACCCCTGAATCATCCCAAAACATACACAGACAGACACTGTTACTCTTAACATATAGTACCAGTCCAAGCCTCCATCTTCTAAAACAGTGGTGTCCCACTGGGTTCCTTCCAGGCTGCAGCTTTGCAGAGATTAGTGTTTTCCCACCAGCTATAACTCACCAAGGCCTGGCTGGCTATTAGCTGAAGGTGTGTTTAATGAGGCAGGCCAGTACACTCTGCAGCGCTGCGGCACAAAAGGAATCAGTTTGACCTGCCTGATCTAAAGGAATATGCATTAAAACCTTTTAAACACAAACAGTCGTGTTCATGCAACTGCACGTAGATATAAACTGGTTTACATACAAAGATTTTTATGAATGATTAAAAACAGCAGGCGACTTCTTTACTGCAGGCAGTCGTACATTATAAATGTTCCGCTGCATTCTTAAGCAGGGACCTTAAACTCTGGCCCTCTTTTAGAGCTTCTTTGTGTTAGTGCTGCTGAATCATCGGCAGGAGAGGTAAAAACAGAGGCATGGGGTGTATTTTTTAAATGTCAGTGCAGCATCCTCCTCCCCTTCCTCTGGTGCTGACCTGACCAGAGCCCCCCCGCCACTCTCCTGCCTGATCTCGCGCTTTTCCTGAGGATGAGTCAACTGCACTTACTTCAGCTTCATTCGGCCTCAGGTACCGAGACGCTCCTTCATATGCACTGATCCGTCAGATTCACCTGTGGCTGCACTTCCACAATTACCAACCCAATTACTGAATACAGAGTACAAGTTACATTTAGCAGATGCTTTTATCCAGACTTCCATTCCCTAACTGCAGGGGGCAGTCTCCCAGGAGCAACTTGAGGTTAAGGGTCTTGCTCAGAAAACCAGGTGATGGTGCTGATGGTAGTTGAGCCCATGATCTTTTGGCCCAGAGACAAGTATCCAACCCACTAGACCACCACCACCGCGTACTGATTACCGAGTATAGAGTACTGATCACAGAGTACCAAATACTGATTACAGAGTACTAATTACAGAGTACCAAGTACTGATTACAGAGTACCAAGTATTGATTACACAGCACTAATTAGAGTACTGAGTATTGATTACAGAGTACTAATTACATAGTACTGAGAACTGATTACAGACTACCAATTACAGAGTACCAAGTACTGATTACAGAAGATAATACTAATTACTGTACTAATTACTAATTACTGATTGCAAAGTATCGAGTACCAATTACAGAGTACCAAGTACTGATTGTCAAGTACTGATTACAGTACTGATTACAGTGTTGAGTTCTGTTTTTATTCCCAGACAAATGTTGGTTCCGGGTTGGAGCCCAGTTCAGTGTATTTTTAAAAGGTAGGTATTCCCACACTTCTGACAGACAGAGTGCAGCAACCAGTGGGTTGAAGCTTTGGGTCAGACTGTTCTGCTCATGGTGAGTTTAGCATCCAAATCACCTGCATTTCTGCCAGTCTGAGTGGTGCTGAATTGGATGCTGCAGAGTTTGGGTTCCAGATGCCCGCTGCAGTGTGGGCGCAAGACTTCGGGTTCACAGGGAGCAGATTTTAATGAGCACCTCCTTCTGCTAATGATGGGGTCGGTGCCCTACAACCATCCCCAGCGCATGGCCTTCACACTCCCCCGCATCGCACAGACACTATACCCCCAAAGCCTACAACACAAGTCAGATACAACACAAGGAAACCGAGGAAATCTTCCCTTCACATTTGTGCCTCAGTGCACATAGTCTCAGCAGCTCATGTGGCTCTGGACCAGGACCAGGACACGGACCAGTTCAAGGACCGGGACCAGGACCAGGACACGGACCAGTACAAGGACCGGGACCAGGACCCAGACCAGTAGGAGGACTGGGACAGGAACTGGGACCAGGAACCGGACCAGGACACGAACCAGGGCGCACTCTGTGTGTGTTCCAGAAGTAGCGACGGGCCGATTGTGCTCCACACCCGGCTGGCTGGTTATGAATAAGTCATCAGACACTGTGGATGTAAACACTGCTGTGAATACGAGAACTAATCTGATCTGTGTGACTCAGGAGAGTTCGGGCCGCTCATACAGCCTGAGGCGGTGAAGTAAAGGAGAACAGATGATACGAGCATGAATGTGGTGTTAAACTGTATTTGAAATTCAAAATGGCCCAGAATACGGTAAAGATACTCAGAGGTCTGGACACAATGACATAATAAACTCGTATAATAAATCGTGATGTACGTTATGTACGGACAAGTCGAAACACGCGGAGACATTGTGTTAAAATAACTCATTTGTTTAACTATGATTTGAATATGTTTATTTTTATATTATTTATATTTTTATTATGTATATTTTTTGTTATCTCCTTTTCCTCCTTGTGGGAAAAAAAAAAAATCGTATTCAAATCATAGTAAAACAAGTAGAAATATGGCAGTAATTAGTTCTTTCAACACAACATCCCCTAAACCAGTGGTCCCCAACCTTTATTTCGTCACGAACCGGTTTAATATCAGAAACTATTTTCACGGCCCGGCCTTTAAGTAGTGGCAGATAAATATATGTATACGTATTTATACAAATAAATGATGCGAAAAAAATGGGGATATTTTAAAAATATAATAACGGGGTATCTTTAAAATATAATAAACTTAAATCCAATGTGTACTCGCAGCTTTATTAACAGCATTTTCATAACAACGAGCCGACAGCACAACACGGGTCACATCCACAGGTATTTTTCTGTGCAGTCCGCGGACCGGTATTACATGACCCACGGCCCGATACTGGTCCGCGGCCCGGGGGTTGGGGACCACTGCCCTAAATTGTAAAAGTGGTTAAAGGTGTTCATGATAGAAACCTAAGAGGCTGAAACCCTGCACTAGTGGCGTCAGTAGTGAGACAGTGAGGTCGGCCACACAGGGCTCCTGGGTCTCACTGCTAAAACTCTCTTCAGTGGCAGCAGCTCGGATCCCCTGAGGCCGGTGCGGAGCTGAGGATGTTTTGTGTTTACAGTCAAATGGATCAAGAAGCCACAAGCAGTTTTCCTCAGAAAAGCAGAATTCTTAATCAGTTATTTTGCATAAAGAGACTAAACTGGGAAGCTCCACCCCAGGCTCTACAATATTACATTTAGGGCCCATTTCCAAGGCTTTTTGTGCATTTTGCCATCATAATTTATCATGAGTCATTTAGATCAGTGTAAATCAGCTGCCCTGCACCGTCTCACTGGCTCTGGAGCCATGAGGCCTGTGGTGACTTTAATATTACCACACAATTTCACATAAACACATAATCCTACAGGGTGAAGGTGTGTGTGTGTGTGTGTGTGTGTGTGTGTGTGTGTGTGTGTGTGTGTGTGTGTGTGTCAGTGTGTGTCTATCAGTGAGTGTGAGTGTGTGAGTGTGCGTGTATGAGTGTGAGTGTGAACTCACCGTCCATATCCAGTCTCTGCATGATGATGGCGAGCTCCACTTCGCTGGGCATGTACCCCAGAGAGCGCATGGCCATGCCGAGCTCCTGTTTGGAGATGAAGCCGTTTCCATCGCGATCCAGCACCCTGAAGGCCTCGCGGATTTCTGCCAAAACAAATAAGCAGACGACTCATATATCCAGTATATAGACAATATAACCAGTATATAGACAGTGTAACCAGTGTATAGACAGCCAGTGTATAGACAGTGTAACCAGTATATAGACAGCCAGTGTATAGACAGCGTAACCAGTGTATAGAC
>JBBPDC010151059.1:0-21103 GCA_037974485.1 Hemigrammopetersius urotaenia | reverse complement strand
CTCAGAGAGACGCTGGACTGGAATGGGTTCACACTCAGAGAGACGCTGGACTGGAATGGGTTCACACTCAGAGAGACACTGGTTTAAAAATAAATTGAAGTGCTCTCTTTTTTTCTGGAGCTGTACATAGTTGGGGTGTTCTGGTGGTTAGGTAGTTGCCCCTGCAATCATAAGGTTGTGTGTTTGAATCCCAACTGCAAGTGGCATTACTGAGGTTCCCTTGAGGAACATACTGTCCCCACGCACTGCTCCCTGGCGCCCCTCGTTGGTGGCAGCCCAACGCTTCCCTTGGTGAATGGGTTAAATTCAGAGAAAGAAGTTCACACCGTTCAGACTGTGCTGTCTGTATGCAGCCACTTTATATATCTACCATGCATATATATACAAACATATACCCAATGTGTACATATTCGTATGGTGTACTTTTTATATTGTACTGTTGTGTTGTATAGTTTTTATTGAACTAGTTATTCTGCTCTTTCTTCGTTTGTACTGTCCACTTGCTGCCAGAACAAATAAAGGGTCATCTTATCTTCCCTTATCTTATCTTAATCACGCCATGACCAACCAGCTGGGTCTTTATCTTCATAGGTAAAACGAATGACTGTCACGGCTGAGGGCCATTGATGGCCACCGTGTTTTGATTTGACTTTTGTTTTGCCTTGTGTTTTTGGTTCCCCACCTGTTTCCTGTTTGTGTTCCCCAGGTGCCTCGTGTTTTCCCCAGTCCAGTCTGTGTATTTAAGTTCCGTTTGTGTTACGTGTTACTGTCGGTCATTGTCCTCATTTGTCCTCATTATTGCCCTCAGGTACCCTCAGTGTTCTCACTGTGGTACCTCACTGTTACTCTTGTGACGGCCGCCGTGCCGTTTTTCTTTGTTTTGTTCAATAAACCCTCAAGTATGGATTCCAGTTCTCCTGCCTGTTTCCTCCCAAGAGGCAGTTCATGGTCGTGGGGGTTTAGTCCCTCCGGCCATGACAATGACATTTTCAAAAATAGCTGTGTTTAACCAATAAGTTCCAAAGCTGTTTTGTTCTGCATATTTTTTGTCTCTCAAACATTCCCTCAAATTGTCCAAGTGCTGTATTCTAATGGCTTTGGCAGCAGTACTGTACTCTTTGGTTTTCTAAGAGAGTGCTGTGCAGAGAAGTGTTCATTTCTTTTGCTAGGTCTAATATATTACCAATCAGTGTCACCACTACAACTTAATATTACAATTAAGGAACCGAGTGAGACCGACTATGGTGTTGTGTCCCATTTAAAAGGTTAACAGGTTAACAGCTCAATTTAATACAGTTATATAAGAGGATTCCATTCATTTTTACCAAGTTAAGCTTCTCTACAGTTCTCTTCACCTGTTCCTTCCATACTATCCCTTTCATCATCATCATCATTATTTATACAGCATTATTATTATTAGTAGTAGAAGTATTATTATTATTATTTTATTGTTACTGTTGTTGTTGTTGTTGTTCTTGTTCTTGTTCTTGTTCTTCTTCTTCTTCTTGTTTTGTTGTTATTAGCAGTATTATTACTGTTTTCTGTTGCTGTTGTTAATGATCACAACAACAATAATAAAGGCATTGCAAGAATTTCCAACCTGGGTGGTATGGAAAAATGGCACAGCAGGACAGATGATGGAGTAAGCAAGGGAAAGTAGAGTCCAAACAGTCTAAATGACCTTAATGAGGGGGCACTTTCACCTGACCTTTGCAGATTGCTGCACACCCATTAGCTATAAATGAACATGTCCTCCACTGGAGGGGCAGGTTTAGCAAACGCGTGTGAACCATGAGGGTCATAATTAAGGACGTTATGGGACTCACACACTGGTGTTACTGTACACAAGGATAAATACATTATCATGAAGATTTTTAATGAATTTATCCATTTATTAATTATATACACATTACACTACGCATGTAAATAGTATCTCTGTTACACTGCTATTTAAACAGTACCTCTGTTTACTGTATCACACAAAACAATTTTAAAAAGTGTAAGAAAATAAAAACCTGGACTAATGTGGTTTCAAATTAAACCTAGAATTTAGCTTCCTGCTGTAAATCTTTTCCTAGAGAATTGTGATTTAAAGTCATTAAAGTCTTTGTTGCTCATAATCTCATAGCGTCCTTCATAGTAAACTCGGAAAATCATTCTAATAATGAGTTTTAATGTGATTAAGCGGTCCCAACTGTGTATACACGACCTTAGCCCGGATTCTTTGATTTCCTAATTTCTACCCATCCCACACAGGACAGGCCCGCCACCAGCTCTCTGATAGACAGTGCATGGGGCCACTTGTGCCAGGCTGCATGCAAATAATGCACTAAAAGTCATCATGCACACACAACCCCAGATGGTCCACGTCTGTCGATTTAATTGCCTAACACTTCAGGAAAAGCTTTATTGCTGTTATAGCATCTCAGTCTGTCTCATTATTTGTTTATACCCTGCATTATATTCTCTCTAAAAAAGAACAAAGCCTCCAGGTCCCACTCCCACCAGTAGAAATCCTTTTCAGATGTTTTTTTTCCCCAGTTTTACAGTAATCAATCTGTCACTTTATTCCGAGAGTTGCATCAAAACACATGTGCTGGGCAGGCGCCGTATTTCCATATTAATCGAACACTGTCTCCTGTATACTCAGGCAAACAACAATTTGCATAAATAAGCTTACCACACAAATAAATAACTGAAATTGTAAAGGGGGAAAAAAACATAAACAAGAAGCACATACCGTGTTTTTAAAATCTGATGCTTATTATTTTCACGCCGCATCATCTCCTTTATTGAGCCTTGCGCCATGCGGCCCATTGGTTGATTCAAACTTCAAACACGCGTTATTCATAGCGGGCAGGAAAGAAATTCCTCTGCTTTTTTAATACTGATTATCTCTGACATATGGCACGCATGGAGGTAAGCTTCTTCGTGCCATGCCACACGTTTGGCAGAAACCTTTCAGTTATTTATTTCAAATTGTAATCGGGTAAGTGAAACGGCCTGTGACAAATGTGTCGGTTCGAGGAGGACTCGGAAGGCTCGGGTAATTTGTAAATTGCACTAATCAAACAGATTGCAGCCTGCGGGTCCCTCGCAGTGCCCTGGTGCTCCCCGAGTTCATTACTGTAATGAAAGGTGGAGCGACACGGCTCTAGAGGAGCATCCTGCCGTGATCTGCCACTCGCAGCACCCCCCTGATCCATCACTCAGCTTTCGTTCGCCTCCGAGGGTCTTCCTCCCACATGCTTGAGCAGTGAACTATCTACATGATGAGCTCAGCCTATCCAGACTATAGTTCATGTCTGTTATTCCCTTTGGGGTCCACTTTGGGGTCTGAAGTTTCTTTAGCATCAAGGTTAATGTAGCTAACAGGTAATTTAAAAAATTGACGTATTGTCGCCTTTTACATTTGGTTTTAAAACATGTCTTGGGCGATCACCGTTTATACCTGCCTCTATCATCTCCTGTTCAGTTTTTCTTACGGCCTACCCTACCAGTCAAAAGTCTGGACACACCTTCTCTGTCAATGTTTTTCCTTTGTTTTTATTGTTTTCTAGATTAATATTGATAACAACCTAATGATGAAGGAACACATGGAATTATGCAGTAAACATTAAAAGAGTCAAACTAGAATGTGTTCTGTAATAAGGGAATGATGGACTGGTGTTTTTTTTTACTAAATTAAGTGGTTCTTGCCATAATGCGGAGTAGAAGTGTAGAGGAATAGGATCACTAACTGTGTACCAGGGTCATTCTTAGGCATATGTAAACTACACATCCGCGTAGGGCCCTGACCACGAGGGGGGCCCTGGCGCGGAATCCCGTCAGCACCCCCCCCAACCCCCGGACAGACACCGAGGGGAGCCCCGGCGTCAGCACCCTCCCCCACCCCACTGGACCTAACGCGAGGGGAGCCCTGCCGCGGAATCCCGTCTGCATCCCCCCGGACCGAAAGCAAGAGGGTCCCCGGTCAGGACTGCGTACCACGCCCACCCCCGGACCATGTAGGGCCCCCAAGCTGCTGGGAACGGCCCTGTGTGGACCAACCCGACCCTCACAGCTGATGATCCCAAACACAGTAAGAAGGAGAGAAACTCCACTAATGAACTCTTGAGGAAGAAACTCCTGTTAATTAAACTCCATTCCAGGCGATTCCTCATGAATCTGAGGGAGAAAATGCCAAGAGTGTGCAAAGCTGCATCAGGTGATGTTTTCAGTATTAATCTACAGTGTACCTAATAATAAAAACAAAGGAAATCGTTGAATGAGAAGGAGTGTCCAAACTTTTGACTGGTAGTGTACATCACATCCACTAGGCTTGAATCTCTCAACAATCCAAAAATCTCTGCACAGCACACAAGTTCTACGAATCACAACATACTGTATTAACAATCGCAGGGTAGTTACAGACGTTAAAACTTCATTGTTTTATGTTAAACAGGCATTATTTCAACGAGTCATCTGTACAGAGACATGGTTGCCAGTAGAACCCAGAACATCTGCAGCTACAGGGAAAACAATGGGCTCTCAACCAACACTTCGTCCAACTCATCATAAAATGAGCAAGTTATCCAGCCTGTCTCTTCCAGACCTACTTCTATTGTCTTTAGCTGTACAATACGGTGGATGTGTGGATAGCTTTAGATGGATTACTCTGCGCCTCTCCATTTTCTCCATGTTCTCCTCTCCACTGTCACGTGTTGTATTTTCCTGGGACATCCTTGTTGGGTACGCATTGGGACAGACTGGGGTTTACTCCACAAAAGGAATGTGGTCACATGCATCAAAGACCTTTGAGTGATCAGTGTCTTGGTGGTTATTTATACTTATATTTAGTGCTGATTCAGTCCTCCAAGACACATTTTAAAACTACATGCATTCATTCATTCATTCATTCATTCATTCATTCGTTCATTTTCTGTAATCTTTAATCCTGCTTTTCGAAAGGCATCTGTTTTCTAGTTAAACGCCATCATGGTTTGAACTAAGCTTTTGTTTAGTTGTCATGCAATTTAAGGAAACTGTTCTGTAAGCTTTTTAAAATATTGTATTTAGTTTTATTCAATTATATATATACTGTGGTGGGCGGTAGAGGAAGACACCAGACGACTTGGATCTTGCATTTCTTCAGCCTTTATTTCTCTCCACACATCAAATGGGTTCACTGCTCCGCCTACTGGTCTTGCATGGAATTACCCAACCTAGAGAGAAGACTCTTGAAATGAGCTGTGCCTGCTGGTCACCCCACCCCCTCACACCGCACTCACGGTCAGGGTGACCACCAAGGCACAGCTCCCACACACACACACACACACACACATACTCACACACGCACACATACGCACACAACATCCCCAAATACTCCCCACAATCCGTACAAACCCCATTTACCCCAATAAACATCCCACAAACACATTACATGGCCAACTGACCTCTAAACAGCGCCGCAAAGGCTCATGGGAGCCAGTCCTGCCCGCCAGCTTGCCACAATACTGTATATATGTATAATATTATTTAAATACTGAATCAGATACTTACAAAATGTCTTGGCTGACTGAATATACAGCCCTGTGTGTGTGTGTGTGTGTGTGTGGGTATGTGTGTATGTGCATGTCACTATTGTTTTACACACTATTGACCTTTTTGAGAAAATGTAAAAAAATATATATATAAATAGTTTATTATACCGTGAACATGTTAAACTACACAACACTCACATTATTATACATCTGCAACAATTAAAATAGTGATGTTAAGAGCAGAGTGTGTGTGTTTGTGTGACTCTGTTTCATCCATCAGAAACTGAATCAGGGGTGAAGCTGCTGGAATACAGACCATAGAACAGCTGCTCTACACACACTACTGCACTCACAACACACACACACACACACACACAAACACTTCTGCACTCACAACACATACGGAGGCGTTTCTTATTTTTCACACACACACACACACACACACACACACAGAAATAGTTCATAAAGGAATAGCAACCCGTGCATTTCACACACACACACACACACACACACACACAGAAAAAGGAGAAAAGTGGTATTAGGGTTTATTTACTAAACGATTGCTTTAACGTTTTGAAGGAAGATCACAGTTCGGTGTAAAAAGCTTCCCTCATCACAGAGCGAGAGTTCAGGGACTGTTCCTGTGGCCGCTGGGGCCATATGGAGATTCAGCCTGGCAGTCTGTCACCTCATACCTTTACCAGCAGGCTCTATCCGCTTGCAGGCCCTGCCAGGTGAGCGGCGGCTACGTCTTCATTATCCAGGAGCTGCGTTCGCTGGCACTCATTGCACCAGAGGAGGGAGAAGTGGAACAATGAATTCAGTTCTTCTGTTAACTTGCTGTTCTCAGCAGAGAGGCGGAGCGTGGGGACACTTATGAGTGAGCTCAGGAGGGACGTTACTGCGATCACATTCAGAGATTAGAGAGTTCTCAGCGCTTAATGCTGTGCATATCTACAGCCATAACTGAGCAGAACTATAGAAGTCTCCACTTCATGCATGCTCCTGTTTAAGGCAGATGGAGAACTCTTGTCCTTGAGCTCTGGATTCCTGCCCTGAGTGGCGATTTCCCAGCTCAAACACACCTGATTCAACTCATTAGTTAATTGTCAGGTTTAGTCGGTGTGATAGAGCGATAGAGCAGTGAAAGCTGCGCTACACTCAGTTGCCTGCCACTGAGTTACAGCAATGGCTTAGGAAGCAATTACATTTACAGAGCTTTCTCCTCACTCCAAATAGAGTCGACCAGTCACGGCCTGTTCCGAGTCCCAATTTTCCTTCTTCACTTTAAAACAGGAGCTACAAGGATAATAGTCGCCCAAACGCTCTCCATAAATACATCCCTCAAAACTCTCAGGCGCATCCATCTCTTCGTTAAGGTGGAGGAGACTTGTCACTGCAGTTTAGGACACGGCATGATTTACTGTGAACTATGAAATGAACTATTTTTTTCAGTCGACACCAGGACTGATACTTACAGCAGTCCATCTTGGATCAGATTCCTCCATATTTATGAGACAAAAACGGATTCTAGATCAGCCCTCCCACTCCAGAGAGTCTTTGAAAAACCGCCCTGTTGTCTAAAACTGCTGCCTGCAGCATTTGGCTACACAGTGAGGTTTTTAGTCATACTTTGTTTTAACCACAGTGACAAATCTTCACAATCTTAATGAACAGACAGATGGAGGCTGAGAGGGGTTTTGAGGGGGTATTAACGGAAACGAGGATTTTTTTTCTATATTATTAAGCACTAAATGCATTATGTAAGTGTGTGTAAATAATAGATGTAAATAAATGCGGCATATAAATACACTGTTACTTACAAGGAAGGCTTTTGTGTAACATTTCCCTCGTCAAGGTTCCAATTGTCACTTCCTAAAAGTACAACTGCAGAGCATGGCACTGCACTTTTGCCTCACATCCCTTCGTCGTTATGGATCCGAGTGGCTGCAGCTTGTGTTCCCGTTAAAGGGAGTAAGAGGGGATGCAGCTGGAAGGAGAAGGTAGAGGTGACTGTGATGTATGGATACTGGGAGTGTCTCCAAATCCAACAGCGCACAAATTCTCTCTCTCTCTCTCTCTCTCTCTCTCTCTCTCTCTCTCTCTCTCTCTCTTTCTCTCCCTCCCTCCCTCCCTCTTAATTGTCCTGTGAAGGAAAATTGCAAGGAGTGGTCTCAAACCCCAGGCTGCCGTGCAGCATGTTGTGGTCAGCATCCTAATGGCTCTGAGCTGAGAAAATAGACAGTGTTTTTTGAGCTTTGAGGGACCTCTAAATTAATCTCCAGGGATATTTCTGAGGGTATGGTGTCACCTTGTGGTCAACAGAAGTAAACTTTAAAGATTGCTGGGCGCACTGATCACCAGAGTGGGAGGAGGGAGTCAGCGGGAGTGCGGGAATGAAACTGCACTTTATTGATTTTCAAACGTGTCGCCTTTTGCCTTGGAGAGAATTCCACTCATACAGTTTCGAAGGAAAGCATTGTGTTCTGATGCTTTCACTTTTTGCTTTTACCCACAGCTACCATGTCAACCCCCCCATGCGCGCAAGTAAGACTGCCAGGGAGAATCATGGGGGACTGGAGGCTTTTAGTCACTCGAGATGGTGGCCCTCCATTTGCCTGCACTGTTGATTCGACTGCCTAAACCTTGCCTGGCATTAACAGCCCTGACAGCCTGGAACCATCACAGATATTACAGATGTGTGTCTCGACTGGCATACCACAATTGAAACCACTTTGCTCTCCACAACCCGCTCCCAAATAGCTGCAAAGTAATAGCTGCTATGTGGAATGGCAAGCAAACCGAGGAAGAGAAAGAGAAACGGCAATCATCATAAGCGGCCAGACACATCCATCAATCCCAGAATAAGTCCGGAATGAAGTCGTTTTTAGACCTGCGACGCCACAAGTGCATCTCTGTTAAACAGCAGCATTGATTTAAGCCGTTCCAGACGGTCTGCGAGTTTTTCATAAAGCCACCTTAGATCAGTCATAGTAGCATTGATTTATGAAACAATTGCAAGTAGAGTCTTGACGTGTAGGTTGTTAATTCAGAAGGACACTTTTAATAAAAGCCTTGCTTTCCCTGCAGCTCCAGATATGGCAGAGCTTCGTCTGTCTTGCCACATTGTCTATTGTTTCCGCGGAGAGCCTCGGTAAGTGCATTATCGCTCCAGACCCTGTTTTTTGTGAAGGATTCCGTGTTTCTAATGAGCTTTGGGAGTCAATCATTCCTTATTGTTTTTCGCCGCTGTTCTGTAGGATGTGCCACTTCGAATGGCGGCCAGGAAAGCCGATTTGGACTCACGCAGCTGGGGTTGAGAGTGTTGAGCAAATTAAATCGCAAACAGAGAAATACACAATGCGCATTATGTACTTGGTTTATCAAGAGGAGCTGGAAGCCCCCGTCTCCTTTCGGCTTTAAAAACGCCCGCGGCGTAATTGTATACACGCCCCGTCGCCCGTCGACAGAGGAAAAACAATTTGCCCGCTAAATTTGTGCTCTTTCATCAATTAGCAGGCACATTCCGAATGCGCTAAGACAAAAAAGGATTAGCCACAGCACAATTTAGATTGCCAGATGAAAGCCGCTTTCCATCGGCGGCCCAAAGCCGCCACTGTATAATTGAGTGCAAATTATATCAAGACAAGTTGACAAGCTCTTACGTGCCTCTTCCTCGTCCTAAAGAGCAATCAGTACTGAGATGGAATGAGGCATGCAGAGCTCATTCTTGGCTTCCGTTAAGATAGCACAGTCCCTGTAAGATGCATATATCACTGTGGCTGCGCAATAATTGGTCAGTAGTTACCTTGCATGGTGGTGTTCATTGGAGATAAATGGCCCGCGCTGCAGCCATTACACTGAAAAGCAACAGCAACTACTTCCCACTTGTGTTATTCACCAGAGCACCAGAGCACCCCTCGCCGATCATGTATAATACATCAGTATTAAGTCCATCTGACATCATTATGCAGAATTCATGCAACAGTGTAAGATGCATAATACAACTGACTTTTTGATGTGTGACACCGCAGCTGAGATGTACAGGTAATAACAGCGCCATCAAGCCGCGTCCTGTCTGCCAGTGTGACACAGCGGGCTGTTTTATCCGTGTGCTATTGTTACTTTTCTTTCATGCAGTAATTCATATTTGATGACTCTTTGAGTTTGAATATGAACAAGAAGGACAAGTTACTTTAAAATCCACGGATGACATTTTAGTTCCTGATGAAGATCCTGCAGTGGGTGTTTTTCATGTGTGTATACACACACACACACATATATATAAAAATAATCAAAATGTCATTTGGAATAAAGTGTCATGTCCGGGGGGGGGCTAGTCCCCCTCAGACGAGAGCTTCCTCTGAGAAGTGACGACGCTAGAGAGCAGGAATCCATGCTTCCAAGTCGTGTTTATTCACAAGAACAAGAAATGAAACCTTGCGCTGTGGCCGCAAGCAAACAGGAAAAAACAGATACTGCTACACATGAGGGAGAAACGAGGTAAAATGAGGAGCTACAAACGACGTCAGGTGAAATAAGGCGATGGACTGATCCCCAAAGCAGCAACACAAACAGGTGGAGCACCAGAGCATGTGACACAAACCCAGACACGTGACACATGAACAGAACGTGAAATCAAAATAAAAGCCCCCAAAACACAGAACAGAAACATGACCAGCAGTAAAGGAGACCAACCCTAACATAAAGCAATAGACGTCTTCCAAAGAACTCTATTTACATTAACTTAATCTTAATCTTTTAATCTTATTGTTTTATTAACATTACAGCAGGGGTTACATGTTTTTGCATGACTTATCATGACACAAAATGATCCTAATGTTGCAAACTCTCTTTTTTTACAGATGAATGTTATTAATCCACTTTTCCCCTTTTTAAAGGTGGCCTCCTCACTAGGTCTGTTTCTATCCCCCAGTGCTCTCTGGCTGGTAGAGTGACAGCTAGCACACGCTTCCACCACCTCACCACTAACCAGCACATCATCATCAGTCGGCTCTACGCGCTTGGAGGAGAACACTAACCGCCAATACTGTTCTATCAACAAACAGATGGCAGTGTGGTTCAGCAGGTTCCAGTTAATCTCTCCAGGACTCCAGGACAGGGATATTATTTGTACGATAAAATGGTAAAAGCAAAAGTCATTACTTTTCATCAGAGTTGCACTTTGAAAAAGATTTTAGGTTTTAGGCTTCAAACAAACACTTAAGTTTTACTACACCCATAAATAGGTACAGGTACTTCCACAAATCAGGGTGTGTGTGTGTGTGTGTGTGTGTGTGTGTGTGTGTGTGTGTGTGTGATCTTTCTCCCAGGTCTTTAATGTAACTTATGTCAAATGTAATTTATGAGACTTTGAGAGTTCTAGCACTTTTTTCTTCCTGCCAAATGGTTCCAGCCATCTTAAAAATGGCTTCAGGACACACACTCTGCTTGTTCCTAATAGAATTGCAATGGTCTTTGCCTGGACTGCCACAGCGTTCGTATTGACATTAGAAAAATCAGTCGCACACACACACACACACACACACACACACACACGCAGGCAGAGTCAGTGCTACCTTAAAGCCAATATTCGCCCCTAACCACACAAGGAGCCATGGATTTTCAAAAGCTGTGCTGTGCTCACTTTCGTTATGAAGCCGTAGCTTTATGAGCCAAACCCAGGAACAATACTGGCCCCCGGCGAGCGCCAGACTCCAAACAGAGAGCGGCGCATACATTACTCAGACAATTGAAACCCTTACCATCAACAGATTTATTTAGGGCCCTTAAAGTGAAGTCACAGGCAGCAGAAATCTAAGGTCATATGGCTGTTAAACCATTTGTGTATTTAAACAAAACACAAATTAAATAAAAACCATCAAGATGAATTGGCTAAATGACTTTGGGAGGCAGGCAGTATTACGCCGTAATGATCATTTCACTCAAGGCTGTGATGTGATTATAATTTTACTGTTTTCTTCAGATCCATTTCCACTTTGTGCAAGAATGGCTATTAATATAAAAAAGTGTGTGTGTGTGTATGTGTGTGTGTGTGTGTGTGTGTGTGTGTTGCAGGGCTTTTCTCAATAACAGGCTCAACGGCCTCAAAATAGAGTAGAGAGCATTTATTATGGAACAAATGCACCTTGCTGAAGCCTGGGCACTGATATGAATCAATTAAATGCAGCTGGTTAAGCCAAAGGTCATGGCCAGATAGCATCTCCACTGTGACTATTATATTTGAGATAGGCCTGGTTCTTCAAAATGACTGACATTTGCTTGAAGATGTTCGGGGCACTTCTCAAATCCACCATGTTCCTCTGATACACATGAGGTGAGAATAGAAAGCCCTGAGAATAACAGAACCATCCATCCAAACACACATCAAATCACTAGATTCAATTTTACTTTATATATTCCACTATATATACTCGAATATTGCAATACTGTTTGACATGTATTTTAACCTCACACACACCTACACACACACCCACACACACACACACACACACACACACACATGAGGTGGAGGGAGCTCAGTGGGTAGGATTATTGCCTCCGGACCAAGAGGTCACAGGTTCGAATCCTACCTTCAGCACCACCACTGTGTCCCTGAGCAAGACCCTTAACCCCAAGTTGCTCCAGGGAGAGACTGCCCCCTGTAGGTAGGGAATGGAAGTTGCTTTGGATAAAAGCGTCTGATAAATGCCGTAAATGTTACGCAAATGTACACAGACACACACACACACACACACACACACACACATACTGTTGGAATGCCTTACCATCAGACCAACAGGGACTTTAATGACATAGCATTCAAATACATAGACTTTACAATGGAATGAGTTTGGAAAGGATCTGGTTTGATGCTGATTCTGAAAGGCAGCCTGCATGCTGACTAAGTGAAAATCACCTAAAGCAACACTCAGCCGCCAAGAGGGCTTTTCTGGAGCGATGTCACTGAAGAACCACTTTAGGCTCCTTAAGGAACCTTTCTGTGGATTTTTTTTTTTTGTAAAAGTGTAAAGAATCTTTATAAAGTTTCAAAAAGTCAACACAGTGTAAAGATTCTACTCCAAGTTCTTTCTAGAACATCCAAGCTAAGAACTATAGAACCTTTTCATTGCTCTACTGTCTACCTGCAGACCTTCAGTTGCTATAAAGTAGCATTTATAATAAAAACCGGTCTATACATGTTACCTTTAAAAGACAAACCTCAAAAATCAAAATGAGGGAAAAAATGCACACGTTAACAGAGGGACCTCCAAAACAGCTTGAACTTGGATTTTACTCCCTTTTGGTATCACTCCTAAGAACCGTTTCTGACATCTTTATGTTGTTGTTTCAGTTTTTTTGTTGTTTCAGAAACAATCTGGGCTCTGCTGGGTATCCCCCAGTGTCCAGACAGGCACTTGAAGGAGCATCGCCTTCATATTTGCTCCCTCTAACATCCCATATTTAGAACGTTTGATTTTAGCTAGTGGCGCAGAATGCCCCCCACCCCCCATCCACCCCCCACCCCCCATAAAGAATGCTAATGTGCTCCGTATTGGAATTCGTCGCTGTGATATTAAGGGTAAACAAATTAGAGAAGCCAGGCTGCCGGAGTGTGTGTGGAGAGAATGCTGATGGAACTCTGCTGCCGCTCGGCTTTGCCCGAATGCCAGATGAAACACTGTCTCTGTTCCCTACCTCGTTTTTTTCCCTCTCTCGCCTTCAGTTCAAGCTGCGTTAAGTTGCTCGTACTGGCCGTGAAAAAAACCTTCCTGCTCCAAAACACTCAGGAAAGAAAACAAATGTAGCTTTTCCTTAAACCCACCTGAATCGACTAAGGAGCATCGATTAAGGAGTATCGTTTAAGGAGCATCGATTAAGGAGTATCGTTTAAGGAGTATCGTTTAAGGAGCATCGATTAAGGAGTATCGTTTAAGGAGTATCGTTTAAGGAGTATCGTTTAAGGAGCATCGATTAAGGAGCATCGTTTAAGGAGTATCGTTTAAGGAGTATCGTTTAAGGAGTATCGTTTATGGAGTATCGTTTAAGGAGTATCGTTTAAGGAGTATCGTTTAAGGAGTATCGTTTAAGGAGTATCGTTTAAGGAGTATCGTTTGCCTATTTTCTCCTCTTCACTTATTGACATGCCATTAAAACAATGGAAGCAGAAGAACCACAGTCTGGATCAGGAGAGTGAGAAGCCTGATGTCACGGCGGGTGCTCGGGGAGTGAGGCGAGGCGCAAGCAGGCAGGTTCCAAGTGATGGAAGTTTATTACAAAACGACACAGACTCTACTACAAAACAAAACAGGCACGAGGACCATAAAGCAGAAAGCAAACCTACATATAAGAGACGAGAGGATCAGGGAAGGTGAGGGTCATAGTGTGGAATGACCAGCACTGAACATACACACACATAGAACTTAAATACAAAACATGAACCATTGGGCAACACAATCACTTACAGAAAACACAGGACACCTGAAACTGGGACACAGGATACAAACATCCATGAATGTCAAAATAAGAGTCCTTACCTAAAACCCAAGACAGTGGCCTCTACCGGCCATTGGAACCAGACCTTACACCTGAAGCTCCTCCCTCACTGTAAAAGGAAAAGAGCTTGTTGACATGTTGAAGAATAGTTTTGTTGGGTTAAATGCAGAGAGCACACTGTGTGCTGTTCACACTGTGCTGTGTTATGACAAATTGTCACTTTACACTTTGCAGCAATAACAGCTTCCACTTTTCTTGGAAGGCTCTCTACGTGATTTTGGCATTTCTGTGGGAATTTGTGCCCATTCATTCTGTAGAGCAGTTATGATGTTGGATAAGAAGGCCTGGCTAGCAATCTCCGAGAGAGAGACAGAGAGAGAGAGAGAGAGAGAGAGAGAGAGAGAGAGAGAGAGAGTGTGAGAGATGGTACAGAAAAAATGATCTTACGTTGGAAGGCAGAACATTAGCGATCCCGCGGAACCTGGCATTCAGGGCCATTTCTTGCTATAATTGATGTAAGTAGACACTTAAGGCCTACAAATTACCAGTGGGCCCTCTGAGCAAATGGGATTTTTGATTATTTTTTAAATATCTTCTGACCTGGAGCCCAGCCGTGTCATGAAAGGCCCATTTTCATGGTTGGGAAGTGAAAAGCATGGTTTGCACTTTGACTATTACATGTTAATCATCCTGATTTTCAAACGTGCCACTCAATCTTTTTCTACTGTCACTTATTTAACGTTCTAAACTAATGTCAACAATATCTGACAGCAAAGCTGAACAGGAACCGACAGAAACATGATATTTTAGCTCTGTTTCATTTCATCAGCATGACCTGTTCGAGAGACAGCTTGATCTGCTTTAATTAGCCTCTAAATTAGGGTTGCCACCTCTTCAGGATTTCTCTGGATCAGCATAGATTTTCCTGGATTTTGGTTCTCCATTCCATTCTTAGACACAAAATGTGTTGGAATTCAAGCATTTTCAGATTTTAACATTTCTTTTTTACTTTAACTTGATTTAATCAGATAACACTGTAATGTATAGAAGAATGAAAATGATTGGTTCACTCTTGCTAGCAGGTTTGACTTCACTGGTGGACTTTTGCATTTGATGCCACACAAGTATTGGGACACCTGGCCATTACACCAACAGGGACTTTATATTCAAATATAGACTTTAATATGGAGTTGGTCCCCCTTTGCAGCTATAATAGCTTCCACTTTTCTGTGGGAATCTGTCTCCATTCATTCTGCAGAGCATTAATGAGGTCAGACACTGATGTTGGACGAGAAGATCTGTCTCACAGCCTCCACTCCAGTTCATCCCAAAGGTGGGGCTGAGGTCAGGGCTCTGTGTGTGGCAGAGTGTTCCTCCACTCCAAACTCATCCAGCATGTCTTGCTTTGCGCACTGGGGCACAGTCCTGCTGGAAGCATGGCGTTCTCCAGAATGCCTTGGTCTACTGAAGCCCTTCACTGGAATTAAGAGACCTCCTGAATTCAATATTTAATAGGTTTGTCCCAATACTTTTGTCCATATATCGTACGTCATATAGCTGGTTATACTGCTTGCTAGTTAGTTTAGTTTAGCTAAAGTACAATTACGTCCTTACTTAACTTGGGTATATTTTTCTGATAACTTTTAACACAAATATCTGCTCTTTCTACTCCTAACTTCCAGCACCTTCTTAAACGTCTAATCCTTCTTAAACGACTTTACATGTCCACTTTCCCCTAATGCAGTAATCATCGTTTGAGACTCAGATGCAGTTTAAGTACTGTTGTTTAATGTTAACTTTTTACATTTACAGTTTATCCAAAGCTCTCCCTGGTTAAGGGTCCACCCAGTGGCGGTGCTGTAGGTAGGATTGCTTGCTCCTGCATCACACGGAAATACTCACCTTTTTAACTTTTTATGTCACAAAATGTATCAGTTAAAGCACTTTGAAAGACCCGTGTCCAGTGGTGTAAAGTATTTGAGTAAATGAACTTCGTTACTGTACTTAAGTATTTTTTGGCTACTTTGTACTTGTACTGAGTATCAAAAATTATAAGCAACTTTTACTCCCTACTCAACTCCATTTCTGATTGAGTATATGAACTCTTTACTCCACTGCATCTGAACGGACACTCACCGTTACTCACTACATCGTGATTGTGCGCGACAAGCGCCATCTTTATCTGCCGCGGCTAATTTCTTGAGCGGGAGAGGCGATATCGCCATCTGCAGGCTGCTGAAGGTACTGCATGCTGTTTACCTAAATGTGCTGCTTTGAAATATTGAGGTGTTCAGTTTCATTTCTAAATCAGGAAATAAAACCTCATGAATAAACAGTTTCTTGTTTTTCACATTTCTTGGTGTTCTTTGAGCCTACAGTCAGTACGAGTGAAATGCTTTTAAAGTTCTTTTAAAATCGGATACTTTAAGACTTTTACTCGAGTCTTATTGGAATTGGTGACATTTCTACAGTAAGGTATCTGTACTTTTGCTCAAGTCTGGTTTTCAGGTACTCTTTACACCTCTGCCCGAGTCTTTTCCACAGATCACAAACTTTCAAGGATTTCAAGGACTGTGCATTTTTTCAACACAGGCTTGTTACTCTGGTTTCATTATCTCTGAGGCGAATGATCGGTAATTTTTACTTTGCATCACTGCACTCCCTCACAACATCAGGACGGGTTTCTACCTAAATGGATTGGACAGGAACACATAGGAAAGACGAGCCCTTGGTGTATCCATCAGTGCCTATCACACTCGACAGACGCTACAACGTAAAAGACGCGACGAGACAAAACAGAAAAGAAAGGGAGTCTCGACTGTGGAGAAATTGAATGTGATGTCCGTGATGGGAAGAACTAGTAGCGACATGGATGACAGTGAACCCGACAACATTGCGGACGGAGCAGATTCACAGCAGCAAGACGTTAACGTAACCTAAACGTGACCGAAACATAAGTGTTTAAAGGCCAGGTACTTAAAAATGAATGCATTGTGTCTTCCGCCAACCTAAAACCCATTTGATATTTTAAGTGAATTGTCTTTACTGGCTATTATTTGAAGTGAGCTTCAGCTAGCTCTGCACAGAAACATCCTTCAAATTGGTACTTTTTTCACTTTTACTTGAGTAAAGAAGTTGAATCAGTACTTTTCCTTTTACCACAGTCTCTGTAAAAACACTGTAACAGAGCCTCTGGTACAGATACAGTATCTGTACTCCATCCTTGAGTGAAGGATGGATGTATTTCTGCTGCCTCTGCTGGACGTTAGCTGCATTTTGATTATTGCTGACCAACAATTAACATTTTTAATTGCAATTAATCATATTTTATATGCAAAAGTATGCAAAATTAAATAATTCAGTGTTTTTCACCATTTAATTTTAAAAATACCGCAAAACATTTGGTTTGAAAACACTTTAAACAAATAAGGAGCTTTTTTAACGGCAGTGTACCCTTTAACACAGTCACACAGTTACAGTAAAAATATTTCTGTAAACTCAACTTAAACATTAATATAATCAAATCAAATGTAAAACCAAAGCTATTTGCTACTGCAGGACATTCACGTTTTATCTAGTTTATAACAGAAAAACAAGTTCTCCTCAGTGTCCAGAGCATGGAGGGCAGAACCATTACAGCAGCTGCAAACAGGGACCAAATCCGTGTGAAAGTCTATGTATCTGAATGTAGTGTCATTAAAGTCTTTTGGTGTAATGGCCATATATGGATAAAAGTAATGGGTTGCCTGAAACGCCTGAAAACCGAGACGTAAAGCACTGCATGCTGTGTGCACACACCAGCATAAAAAATCTTTAAATAAAATAAAAAACCTGAGTTAACGATACAATAAATGTTAAGAAGTGTTAAGTAAATAAGGCATGTTAACGTGCCCAGCACTAATTTTGATACAAATACACTCAGACTTAAGTTAGACTCCAATATATGTCTTATAAACTGACAGTCCACTTCTCTGTGTCGAAGGAAAAATGTGTTCATTACGACGAGAGCAGAAATGACTGGGTTCACCAGGTCTACGCCAGTTAATGCTGATGGGAGATTCTGAAATGGCTCCATAGTCTCTGTGTACCAGTGCACTCGGTGGGTCATGAAATCGTAAAGTAAAGGGACCATGTTTGTGACGTGTGAACACACCACAACACAGTGTGAACACGTTCTCTGCATTTAACTTCACCAGAGTGAAGCAATAGGCAGCCAACAATGCAAAGCACTACCTTGCTCACGGGTGCCACAGTGGTCCCATTGGCAGTCCTGGGATTCAAACCCATGACTTTCTGATCGCAGGGTCAACTTTTGCACGCCCTCAACACTATTCACAGCCCTTCAGGATTCTGCCACAGGATCCACAGGGTCCCACAGAGAGTCTCCTGCATTATTTATACGCTGAAATCATATAATTATGTGATCTAATTAGTGCCCTGTAAAGGGAGCTTCCTCATAGTTACAAAATTTATGAGCTGAGATTAAAAGCAAAATTAGTTAGATTTGTTTCATCAACATTTCCATGAGAAAATGTGAAGTGTTATTGCGGAGACACCCAAACACCCAAAGAACTTAAAATGTGCTTAACCCTACATTAATTCACCCAGAAAACTGCACCAAAACCCACATTTTTGAAAAAACAGTTCCCCCTAACTTTACCGTAAAATTGTATTTAAGTGTGAAACCTCTTAATCTTTAATCATTAAGTTTTATTATTTAAGAGGCAAGTTCAGTAGTATATGTGTGTATTTCCAAGGCCTGCCGAGTGGTGAATCTTTCCTTCACCCCCAACAACCCCCTCACTTGCTGCGTCCTGTCTGTAAGGAAGCTGGCACTGACAGGTAGCAGGTGACACACTGAGCTGGGAGAGTTTGGGGGAGAGGATATATTCTCTGAGGACAGACCTGAGGTGTTTTTGACCCCTGCAGCTCTATTGTTCTCCTGCTTTTGTCTCCTGCTCCTGTACCTGTAAGGCCAGGCACATTTCACCCCCACCCCCCAACCATTAACCCCCCCCCTCCACTCCCCTGCAGATTGCTCAGGTAATGACCACATTTACACATGAATTGATGCTAACGATAGTCAAAGTTAGCAAAGTTAGCATCGTCTTGCCTAAAGGCCGGTTTAAAAAAAGCTGGGTGTTAATGAGCTTGAATCTGTGCACTTTTCCCTGAATTTTCCTTCATTTCCTGAACAGGAAATTAAATCAAAATTAAGGTCATTTTAAGGGATAAAATTAAGACGTTTGGGTCCGTGGTGACCGCTAATGGGACATGAATTTGCTGGCTCTAACCAAGCCCTTTATGGTTAAGGGTAGCTGACACGTAGCCACATCCATGGGCAGGTTTAATTAAATGATAACAAACAGTGACATGTCTTTTTTTGTAACTGACGTGAGTACCGGGGTCACCAAAAGCTCATGAAGTCAAACACAATAAAACTTAAGAACAGTGATGTGTTTGCTGATGCAACCACACTGATTACGGAGCGAGTGGGAAAGCTTCGCATTACTTCGGTAAAATGGTAGACATGCAGTTTCGGTGAGGGGTAACAAGTGAAGTCTTGCTTTGGACCCTATGAACCCTTATTGACTGGTGGTATGCTGGTAAACCATGAGGCCACAGAAGCCTTATGTTCATGTTGTGGCTTTTTTGAAACCATTTTCTTGTGGATATTTGAGCAGTAAACAGAAGCAGATACACACCGTTTCTCCTGCACTGCATACCAAATATGACTGGGCTGGGTTTTGGGGAGTGTTTGTGTGTGTTTGGAGGAGTAATGGGAGGAGTGCCCCCAAATGGTTTGGCTTTGTTTATTTGCAGAAGCAGGTTTTATCTGGCAGAGTTGAATAAATCCAACAGGCGTCACAAATCCCTCGCCGAAACGTGACCTTTAGTTTAGTCGGGAGAACGGCCTCAGCTCAGCAGTGTATCAGAAGCAGCATCTCTAAACTCCACCATCAATCACTCCACCCCTGTGTTCTCCACCACTCCATCAGTTCACCACCGAGCGCATCCCTGTCCCGCGCTCATGCATATTCACACGCTCACTCTCCGTAGTGCAGATGTGTGATGATGGATGTGGGTCAGGAGCTCGGCGAGCTCTGTCACTCACCACAGTGCCTGCTGGGGCTGCATGTGGAGGGAGAAAATTGCAGAAAAGTGGGATAGGGTCCACAGATCAATAGCAGTGGTCCTGAAACATATTGATAAACAAATGCATTAAGTGCTGACCTCAGGTTTCAGGTCAGTTGACTGCACTATGACTGCAGGAAGAAGTACAGCAGTCCCCCGCTTTTCGTGGAGGTTACGTTCCAAGAGCACCCGCGAATAGCGATGTGTTTTGGTAAAAAAAAAAAATGCCTATTTTTATTGTGTAAACCTGAAATATGCTGCCATTTCATTTGAAACTCAGTTTAATGCATTACCCTTAAAGAAAATGTAAAGGTAAATAAATAATCAGAAAACTTTATTGCTTAAAAAAAAACATTAGGATTAGCAGTTAGCATTAGCAGCATGCAAAGACTCGTACAAAAAAGAAACATTGAAATATCTCTCTCTACCAACATGTTTAGACAGATGTTTTACTAAATAAACTGGTATAACGGTTGGAAATTGGGGGGTCGGGGGGGGGGGGTCAAAACACTAAAATACGAGGACAAGACATGGAGCAGTCACGCTACCTGCTGCAGCAACTTCTTCTTCTTTTAAGGCGGTTGGTTCTGTATCTGCGAATGCTGATCCATGCAAAACTGTGGGGTTACTGTATTGCAAGGCTTTCCATAAAACACTATATTGTTGTCATTTTAATAAGATACAATAAAGAAAGCCTTTATTAGTCTTTATTAGGAAATAGGCATTGTCATGGCAGAAAGTGGACAGTACAAAGGTAAGAGCAGTAAAAATGAAAAAACAATACAATAAAAACTAAACTAACAGTACATTATAAAAAATAACACTAAACTATCTAGAAATGTAAATACTGGCATGTATTGAAAAATGTATATGTATATATACACTCAACAAAAATATAAACGCAACACCTTTGTTTCTGCTCCGATTTTTCATGAGATGGACTTAAAGAT
>JBBPDC010151015.1:0-21121 GCA_037974485.1 Hemigrammopetersius urotaenia | reverse complement strand
AATAAAAGCCAAACAAAACTGACTCAGGGGAAAAACAGAAAAACAGTGGCCCTCAATGGCCACCAGCCGTAACACTTTGTTAACACAGTGATAATACATTTGTGTTCTTTGATTTGAGGTAAAACGTTTAATTAAGGGTTAGATTTAATAGAATCAACTAAGAATTTATTGAACACATCTTAAAAACAATCGTTCCTAATTGGTTTTATCTTTTACTTCTTTTTTTGGTTATACAGTTTTAACAAAAAAACTCAACTGGTATCGAACATTTACACTATTGCTCTTCAAGCTAAAATGTCTTCATGCTCACAAGTCTCATACAAAATTAGTTCTCTAAGAATCATCCAAGAACCAAAAGCTCTTTAAGGAACCGAACAGTTCTGTTGTGTCGTCACTGGTTGTGTCGTCAAATAACTTTTTTTCATTGTGCAGGTCCGTTTGAACTGAAATGCAGTGTCAAGCATTAGTCTGATTGGGCCCAGCAGCCTCACTCTGTGATTAGTGTATTTACTATTTTGCATTTAAAACACTGCGATTACCTGAGAGATGTTCTGAAATAAGTCAATGAAGCCATTAGCAGAGACAGCTGTCCCTGATGCTGCTGCCTGTCTAATTCCAGTGTCTCTAATGGAGATGTTTCTTTGTGCACACCAGTAATTGGTGTCAGACAGTGATAATAAAGGCTGTGGAGGGCGGCTGAATGAGTGACTCGTGAAAGTGCACAGTGCCAACAACTAATCAGTCACATTAGTGAAGACCCTTAGACACTGCTGCCATCCTTTCTCCTCACACACCTTTCCTCTTTCTCTCACCCTCTCTCTCACACCAGTTATTAGTCTTTACTCATTAAAAAAGAAGCGACAGATTAAAACCCAAGCCCTGTGGTGTTAGGAGTTGACAGAAGGTGGAGATTAAAACTAGTGCTGGGCCGTTAATGGCGTTAACGTGCGAGATTCTTATCCCCCCGGACAGCTATGATGAATGTTAAAAAAATTTATCTATGCCCACCTCTAATTAAAACACTCTTTTATGATTGACTTTTTCTACTGTGATCCACAACAGCTGGCTTTATTCAGTCCATGCTTGTTGAAATGTGTGAATCAAAGCTATTAACCTCTTGAACTCTGGGCTTATTATTCCTGTGGTATGATAAGGATCTCTATAGGCACCTGAAATGTATATCCCTTTTAATGAACAAAAATGCTTTTCTTGTTGCACCATTGTTAATTTGTCAGTGTTGGCACTCTAATTTAGGTGCTGGAAGTATATTATAAAAGTTACACATGAGTAAGGAGCGCAATGCCCTCACACCTTTACACTATTACGTAAGTCTTATTATTCAGTAACTGCTAGTGTTGGTGGTGGTATGACTGAACTTAACCCACTTTTGGTCTACTCACTGTTGTCACTGACCCACCTGCATAATGACTGTTCTTTAAAGTACTTTAAATATTAAAATCTTATTTGTAAATGAACCAAAAATACCACAGAAAATGTATAAACTTATATGTGCTCCCCCAATAAACAATCAGTGGCATGTGTCATTTGTTCTCTAGCACAATTTATTCAGTTGCTAGGTTACGGGAATGCAGGCGAGTCTGACGCCGCTCCGTCTGGCATGTTTTTGTTTGATATATTTTATATTTTTATAGCTTAATGTATATATTCATAAGAACAACACACAATATTGTATCATCTATATATTTTATTATTATTTTATTATTATTTTAGCCATCTAACTTCGCTGCTATGTCAAGAACAAAGAACCGCCCGCAAATCCACCGCCGGCCACGAAGGCTGCTCGCAAGAGCGCTCTGGCCTCCGGTACTGTGAAGAAACATCACAGGCACCGGCACCGGCCCGGCACCATGGCTCTGATAGAGATCCACCGTTGCCAAAAATCTACGGAGCTGCTGATCTGCGAGCTGCCCTTAGAGCACCTGGCGCGCGAGAACGCTCGGGATTTCGGGGTCGACCTCCACTTCCAGAGCTCCGCCGTGAAGAAACATCACCGTTACCAGCGCCGTGGCTTTGATGGAGATCCACCTTTGCCAAAAATCCACGGAACTGCTGATCTGCGAGCTGTCCTTCCAGCACCTGGCACACGAAATCATTCGAAATATCAGGATCAACCTCCGCTTCCAGAGCTCCGCCGTCATGTAGGAGGCCAACGAGGCGAGACTTGGTAGATCTATGCGTGGATATGAACCTGTGCGCCTTCTACGCCAAGAGAGTCACCATCATGCCTAAAGATATTCAGCGGGCCCCACGTAACCGTGGAGAGTGCGCATCTGAAGGATACCACAAGGATTATGAACACTTTTTAATTTATTTATTCTTCAAGTTTTATTACTTAATAACTTCTGTAAAGTGACCTTGAGTGTTGTGAAAGGCGCTTATAAATAAAATGCATTATTATTATTATTATTATTTTTAAGGAGTGTTTGTAAGTAAGTATTGTAGCTGTGAGAGAGAGCAAAGTGTGGGTCTCATACAAGCTATTGGTATTTACTCCTTTTCCAGGGGTACATTTCCTTGGGTTTAGTGATTTACACATCACAGTAGATGGCAGCAGCACAGCTCGGTTGTGTCACAATTAAATTATGACTCAAGTAATCAATGGCCAACTTTCGAGGCTAAGATGTCCAGCATCTACTGCTACAGGGAATCTATTGTGAAGGTGTCACATTACACACCAAGTATACTTTCTTCACATGAAAGCAAACAAATTAGGTTATAGGAGTGGAAAGTATCTTGACATGGTTTTCAAAAATTAAATAAATGAAATGGATTCTTCAAGTAGAGCAACAACGAACTGATCATTTATCTTTCATGCAAGAATATTATATACCAAGTTCTATGGGCACAAACAGACCCAGATCAACAAGAAATATCAAAACAGTAATTTACCATGTTTTCAATTCTTCGTTTCTTTACGTTTCTTGTGTTGATTGTAAGCACATTCTTTGTTTACATTTTTAGGCTCTGCCACAAGCAAAATGAGCTGTTCTTGCATCATAGTCCATCAATTTGAATTTCAGTATGAAAAGACTGCTTTAAGGTGCATCTGTTTTGAAAACTTTATGTGCATTTTGTACCTTAGTGCTCAACACACCTGAAAGCATTCAAATGAAAAGTTCTTTAGTGTGCCAAAAGTGCTTCTTCTGTGGCATACCCCCAAATAACGTTTTCTGGCACTTTCATTTTTAACAGCATATGTTAAGTTCTGTAGCTATGAGAGTCAAACTTGGTTTGAATAGGCAGAAAGTCAGACTTGGTTTGACTCTTAGATATTATTGCTTTAATTTTCTTTAAAATGTAATTACATAATTACAGATTGATACTGTACTGACAGGCTTGAGTTTGTTTCTAGAAATGATAGAAATGTAAAGACTGTACTCTTAGACACAAAAGTCGTATGGAAGTTTCCAACACACACATTTGATTCACCCACACATTCTCTGCTTTTTTTAATGAGCTGAGGAAAATTAAAAGATAAAAGACATCTAAAGATAAACATAAGTTTTGATAAACAAAATTGCATACTTAGAAATACAAAAACAGTCGGGTCTAATGAGTTACTAAAATGTGTGATCGATCATTGTAAGCACACACAATCAAAACACACCAAAAATGATTCACAAAAGCCATGTGTCACTAAGAAATGTGAGGTTAGAAAATCAGAGTGCCCCAGGACCTGATCTCTTATTACAGTAAACACCTCACTACGCAAAAACACAATGCAAATAATACCTGAACAACACAAGTGATAGAAAAGTCAAGAGTTAAGACAAGAGATTTTTTTGGAAATAAGTAAGCAGAGTGAGAAACATAGTTAGTCAGCAAGGTGCTCCTTGAAGAGGTGGGTCTTCAGGTGATGCTTGAAGACAGCGAGGGATCTGATCGAAAGAGGGAGTTTGTTCCACCACTGGGGGGCCAAGACTGAGGCGCATGTCTCCCTCTTCTTTTGAGCAGTGGAGGCTCAATACGAGTAGTGCTTGAAGCCCTGAGAGTATGAGAAGTGACACGTTGTTTGATCAATGCTGTTATGTATAGGGGTACAAGTGTATCCTTGGCCTTGAAAGCAAGTGTTAAGAAACTTGAACTTAATGCAAGCAGCCATGGGGAGCCAGTGAAGGTTCCTTAGTAAAGGTGTGGTGTGAGTGAACTTACTAACCTGGCAGAGGCATTCTGAATCAGCTGGAGTGGTTTAGTTACCTTTTGTGGAAGTCCAGCCAGTACTTGCAGTGGTCCAGTTTGGCAATGTGCGGGATGAGATCTGATAATATCATCTGAAGAGTGCTCGACGGGAGAGGGTCAAGCAGAGATATGGTAGGTTTACTGGATGTCAGGAGAAGTGATACTTCCTCAGAAGAGAGCGATGAGAAGGCATAAAACTGGGCAGCGTGGTCGGGTCTCTGAGTGGCAGGCAGCATGATAGTTGGAAGAAAGAATGTTGGAATATTGTCAATCTTCTCATTGAAGAACTTTGCAAAGTCTTCTGGTGAGAGATCTGGAGATACTGGGAGAGAAGGAGATTTGAAAGATGATGAAAAGGTGTCAAAGAGCTTGTGAGGGTTAGATGCAGATTCTTCTAATTTGGTTCTGAATAAGGAAGCCTTATCATTTGTAAAATTAGATAGGAGAGAGCGATAAGAGATCACTGTTCTTAAGTGTATTCTTCCATCTTCTTTTGGCTGCTCTCAGTTCCCTTCGGCTACTTTGCAGGACAGCCAGGGAGCCGGGGGAGAGACACGCTTCAGTCTGGAAGACAAGGGACAGCGCTGGTTAAATGAACTGTGGAGAGGAGAGGTCATGGATAGTGGATTCAACAGAGGATGGACTGGGGTTAGTAGAGTTTGGTAGAGATACGAAGGATAGAATAGATGAGAGAGAGGACAGAGGTAAAGAAGAGAGATTTCTGTGGGCAGACATAGGTGCAGCATGTGGGGTAAGAGATGAGGATGTCTGAAGAGGGAATTTGAAAGATAGAAGATGGTGGTCAGAGACATGTAGAGGAGTAGACAGCATGTAGAACATGGGAATTGATCTGGTGGATACTAAGTCAAGAGTGTTGCCTGCTTTATAAGTCGGTAGAGACTCACCAAGGGACAGGATGAAAGATGACGGGAGCGTCGCAAGTCCACAGGTCTGCATCTTGTCGTAAGGAGATTGACGTCACCAAGGAGGATGAGCGGTGAGTCATCATCTGAAAATTAACGTCCAGTTCATCAATGAAGTTACCATGATGTCTTTGTGCCTCTCCCCTTGAATGGGGACTCTAATGTTTTCATTATTCAGTTGTAATGAGACAAGCACATTTGGTCCTGCACAATTTAGCACATGCGTACCATTAATCAGCCATGCATATATGTGCTCGCACACACACCCACACACTCTCACAACCATCCATGTTTCAGTGCAAGTATGATAATAACAGTTAAGTATTCAGGGATATAATTAGTCTCAGAGGATATTAAATGATGAGTCGATATGCACATCATACTGTGAAGAGAAACATTTAGTGTACATGTTCTGATGCAGAGTGATGCTGGTAAATGCATGGTTCTTGTGATGCTGGACCTGTCCTCAGCCTTTGATACAGTCGATCATCAGATCTTGCTTGAACGGCTGAGGTATTGAGTTGGTGTGTCAGGTACGGCTTTGGAGTGGTTTTCTTCTTATTTGTCAAATCGATCCTTTTTTGTTGCTGCCTCAAAATACAGGTCCTCTTCAAGTCCACTACTTTACGGTGTACCCCAGGGTTCCGTTTCGGGGCCTTTGCTATTTTTGCTTTACTTGTTACCCCTCCAACATGTTTTGGGTAATTTTGATGACATATCATAATACTGCTATGCAGATGATATTCAGTTATATATATCTTTCAAGCCGCATGAGGTTTTCAAGCTTCATTTGTTGTTGAAATGTGTAGATTCTATAAAAGGCAGGATGTCAAGAAATTTTCTTCAGTTAAATGAAGAGAAAACTGAAATCCTTATCTGTGCTCCAGACAAGTATGTTCCTGTAATAATGAAGAATCTTGGTCCTTTAAATGCCCTTGTTAAACCCTCCATTCGGAACTTGGGGGTTTACTTTAAGTGCCTTACACTTGACTCACATATTAAATCTGTGGTTTGCTCCTGCTTCTGTCATTTGAGAAATGTTGCAAAATTAAGCTCTGTTGTTTTGCGGTCAGAATTGGAAATTGTTATCCATGCTTTTATTTCTTCTAGACTAGACTTTTGTAACTCTTTGTTCACTGCACTTAACAAAACATCTTTACAGTGTCTGCAACTTGTTCAGAATGCCTGTGGTAGGCTGTTGACCAAATCTTCAAAGTGCTGTTATGTTTCTCCACTGCTGGCTCAGCTACACTGGCTTCCAATACAGTTCAGAATTTATTATAAGGTTCTGGTTCTTACAGGGCACTACATGGTCAAACTCCGATGTATATTACTGAACTCTTGGAACCATATATGCCCAGCAGGTGTTTAAGATCCTGTGAACAAGGTTTATTGACTGTGCCACGTACAAGGCTGAAGACTAAGGGTGACAGAGCCTTTGTTATGGTGGCCCCTGGTCTTTGGAACTCTCTACCACAGAGCCTGAAAGAAGCAAAGTCAGTCAAACTTTTTATGAAGCAACTGACGAACTTGCTTTTTTTGCTTTTATTTGATCCATGTATTTCTTTTTGCTTTTACTTTGTTTTACTTTGTTTTAGTTCTTAATGTACAGCACCTTGTGTTTTTTAACTTCAAAGGTGCTTAACAAATAAAGTTTGATTTGATTGATTGATGTTTCTGGGTGTGCTCTATGAACCTTCAGTGTACCATACTGGGAACTATTTGAATGTAGCTATTTGGGAGACTGGCACTCTAGTCCTTCGTAGAAATAGTTAATTGTGTATTGAATTTGGAGTACTAGTGACACATTTTCACTTTTGAAGTAGACTTTTAGAGTGAAGTGGCTATCTGGAAGGAATAAGCTATAAATGTTCTATGTGAAAAGGTGGATCTTCGTGGTAAGTGCTGTTGCTGATTCAGTCAAATTCTGTCAAATACTTTATATACAGGTTCACTCATCAAGATTAACTGTTTTATATCCTGAGTTAATACTAGATATTACACTCTTACAAGACAATTGCTCTTTATTCAACACTTCCTATTTATTTTCTTTACCACCATTACATCCCTGTTGATCCTTATGTGCCTTATTTCCTCCAATGCTGACGATTTCAAGCTGTCCCAGAGTGCAAATACTTACTATCACACTGCAAGTTCTTAAGTTGTCTTTCTTGCTGTCAAATTTTTGCTGAGCTTTTTTGCCTGATGAAAACCACTGTAAACATCTGGGGGTTTCTGGGGTCTAGAAGCATGAAGTCAACATACAGTGTGCCATGAGTCAGTCCAAACATTCTGACCAAAATACAGGATTCACTGAGAAAAAGAAGTATACAGCACTTCATAAAGATCCCTCAGTTGTTTAATTTATTAGAGAATCAAGAACAGTGCTTCCTTACCCTGATCCTGAAGGGTCTGTCCTGTACATTGTAGAATTTTCCCTGCTCCCAATACACATCATCCAACTTATCAACTCATCATTATCATCATCATCATCATCATCATCATCATCATCATCATCATCATCATCATCATCAGCAGCAGCAGCAGCCTTTATTTGTCACATACAATGTTACATGCAGTGAAATTGGACCCCTCTGACCATACATAAACAAACTTCACACTATGTGGGGACAGGTCAGACGAGAGGTAGCAAGGGAAAAAAAGAAATACATGAGGAAAGAGGGGGAGAGAAAAAGAGTCCTCACCCCAGACTGTCCTTCACAGGGCAGTTGGGGAAACAGGGGAAAAAAACACCTCAGCACAAAGCACATAAAAACATAAAACACATGAGACGTGACATGAGAGATTAACAGGTTTTCTTTGGTTCAAGAGGGTCAATTAAGAAGAGGCATCATAAAAATGTCCAGGATAAGAGGCCTCGCAGGCACCAGGGTGAGGAACCACTGGTCTAGAACATGAACATGACACCATGCCTGCATCCCGGCTTGGTATACAATGAAACCAACAGAGCAGAATTATTTTTAAAAAATAGCTTTCCTTCTGGTGCTCTGACTACATATTTATTCACATATATTTCAAGTTTCAGTAAGATCTGTAAACTCCAGAAGGCTTCTTTTGTAACACTACTGTAAGCCACTTCCTTGACATTTGTGACATATTTGAGAATTACATTGATTTAATCTTGAAAGGTTATATACTGCACTGAACAGTCTCCCTGTAGTGAATCCAGTTTCTCTAGTTTGAGCAGAAAATGATTTCTGAATAAAGGGCCAAATTTAATTAACGAAAACATCCATGACAGCCAAATTGCATTCATGACAGTGCTTTTTAGAGAGAACAATTATTTGAGAATTTTGACTTTCAATCAGACCCATGCAATTTCTTTGCTTTGTCAATGTAAAATGTAGATTTTCCTTAAAGAGAAGAATGATAAGCTGGAGCCTATGCTCTACATTGATGAAAAAATGGGGTTATATGTAGAATAATGACAGCTTAGAACACTTTTCTTGGTCCTTTGTATGGTTAAAGAACCTCCTCTATGATGGAGAACCTGTTATACATGGTTCTTTAAATTGCTCTATAAAGTACAAAACTGCTTTGCTCTTTAGTTTTTTGAAAACCATTTCAGCTAGCAACACCTTTTTTGTGAAGATATGTGCTCGCCCAGACCAATTAAAAATGTACTCCTGTAATGAAGACAAATTAAATGAGTTACAATGAAATCTTTCTGGTAAAAGATGTAATCTAAGTACAGTATGGATTATGACAGAGGTGATTAGTTTGACTGGTTTCATCAATTTAATATGATTTCACCATCTGAAGATCTAAAGTTCTAAAAGTTGTAAACTCCTTCACTTTGTCATGCTGTTATGTTGATGTTTTTGGACAGAGTGCATAAGTAAATATGCATAGTGTGTGCAATTGGGTGATTTGCACCCATATTCCTATATAATGTGCCCTTGATTTATCTTTGAGGACCAATATTATCCATTAATCAATCCATAAATTAATCAATCAATCAGCCTTTCAATCCATCCATTCATCCGTACATCCATTCGTTCTTTTTTTTCTTCTTTTTTTCCATTGTCCATCCATTCTTTCTAACACATGCACCAGAGCATGTGACGTCTGCAGGCACCAGAATCGACTCACATAATGTATAAAAACAGGAAACACGGTTTCCTCTGCACCAGACATAACCTTTTGTCGGCCCAACCAACCATTCTACCCTATCTTACCAACTGTGAGTACTCAGGCTCTTCCGAGTCTCACCTTGTCTGTCTTTGTGCGTGTGAGAACGTGGATTTCCTGGTGGAAATTCTCTACTCCCAAAAGGGAGCATTCTCAGATCAAAGCGTGTGGTTTACCCGCTCACTCATGTGCGTCCGCGCCTGGGCTTTCCACCACGCTACATTGGGCTTCTCATTAGTCATTGTTGTCTTCTCTGTGACACTTTCTTCCCAAGCTATATTCACTGTTGCTATCAGTCCTTGTGACATAGCTGTAATGCACGATAATTAAAAATTTCTTAAACTGAAATTTACTGATGTTGCCAGAACAGTAATGTAATATTTAAAAATAGTTTTAAAAACTTTAAGTATTCCTGATAAGGCCTTTTCCATACACTCCAGTATACTCTCTCTGTGTGCTGATTACTGGCTACCATCAAGCAGTTTTTTTAGTCACAAAATTTGCTTTGGCACCCATCAGAAAGGATGCCTTCAGGCTAGATGAAGGTGAGGCTACAGCCACAGAGCTGGGACTGCATTGGACCACAGAGCCTGGAACTATCAAAATCACAGGATTGGAGCCACTGTCAAACCTGGAGCACAGACAAAGAGAGAGAGAGGTTTGTACCTTCACTTGCCAAACACAGCTTCTCTTGGGCTGAGAACTGTACAGCAGCTGCAAACCAAGGTCAGGAATGCTTTGGTGGGCAAGATCTAGAGCAGTGGTCCATAGTGATGATTATGGAGAACTGATTTGCAGTTTTGCAAGTTTTCATTATGGATTTATAATCACCAAAAACGGAATTAGTTACTTTCTGTTAAGTTAAATGTATAGAAACAGGTAATAAGCTAGCCTAGTTAGATGTTATAGTTTTAACTGATTTTTAGTTTAACTGTAGTTTAAATTACTAAAGGCAATATGCCATTAGGCTACCAGTGACAACTTTTATCTTAGTGTCACATAAAATCATTCATAAAGAAGGCTTATAAACCTTTAGGATCATTAAATTACATCTGAAATGGCTTATTACATACACAGGACGGAGCACTAAAACCATTTAACATCTGGAGCTGTCTAAGACTGCCAAGACAGGACCACAGCAGGAACAGAGAAAACATGAGAGAACCATGAAAGAACTGGAGATGGTGAAAGACCCTCCAACGTGAGGCTTCTCTCCTCTGGAACTTCCACTTTTTGCTATTGTACTATTGTTTATAAATTTTATTTCATAGGCTTTCTGTCTTTGAGAGATTAATGAGCGGTTCTATATTGTAGCAAAACCACAACCATTCATCTATTTAAGTTTACTGCAAAAAAAGTTGTTTCATGGTTTCTTTTAACAGCCCTGTTAATTGCTTTGTCCTAAATTACAGCTATTTCCTTAGCTGGCCCTGTCACTTATTATTGCTATGTCTTTTAGGACCTTTTGGAATTAATTACAAATATCCAATATCCCTGTTGTACTTTTGATTTAACTCACTCAGTTGAGGGAGTCAATGCAGGGCCATATAAATTTGTTCAGTGAATTTCAGTACAAATGTGGATGTGTATGGGACACTGTTTGCTGTTGTACATGTACAAAGACAAGCTGTAATGTTAATTCAATGAGATGCATGAGGTACAAAAATCAAACAGGGGAAATGTAACAAAGAAATGTATGTTGTAGAAAATTACAAGGCAGTTCTACCAAGCAGGGTCTTGCCAGGGCATTTCAGTTAGTTTGCCGTGGGGTGGTCTAGTCATTTCAGTGCTGCCAAGACATTTCAAATGCATGTCCAAGGTTCAGCCAGGATATTTCAACCATGGTGGTGGTAGTCTATACTCTTAGACTTTTCCATAATTATTTGTTTATTATGTGAAATAATATGATTCCTATGTGAATTTGTAATGAAAAAGACAAACATAGATAAAATATTACTTTAATCTGAAATTGTGAAGCACTAGTACTGTGTAATAAAAGGGGAAAGCCATTTATGAAAACACGTTTATTATTATTAAAAGCCTTTTTTCTCAGGTGGATCTGATTGATTAAGCTGTCCTTTTACACATTCAAAGTATGCTATTAAAATGACTGTGCACAAATAACAAAGTTATTAGACCGTCTTTATAGTGCCTTATTTGTCACTTTGGCTCAGCCAGTGAAAGATGGTTTAACCACAAGTAATTATAAACTGGCTCTGAAATGCTAAAGCAGGGAAAACACTGTCGGGTTTAAATTTGTAAAATCACGGAAAATGGTTGAGCAAAGTGTTTGAAAAGCACTCTGTGACCTTTCACATATTAAAAACTGCCATTAGAAAACAAGCTGTGGAAAATTGGCTGTCTGGAGGACAGTGTTGTTCAGGCGCAGGTCTTTGCCAAGCTGCTGGACAAACTCTTTTCAAAATCAGAGCATCCCACCAAGTAACACTGCACCAAATTGCTGAATTTTGTTTTGTGTATTTTGGGCAGTTAGCTTTTCTGCCTCAACACTGCTGCGCCCTGCCTCAGAGAAATAAAAAGTTGGACTGATGCCATAGAAGAACTACTTGTGGTTCTGTAAGGAAGATTTTCTTAACTCTCTGCACATTTTGCTCTTCCTTGCTCTAACCAACTTAAACTCAGTAAAGGCCTTTTAATGAGCTGATTAATTTTATCAGGTCAGTTGGGAGTGCTACAATGAGCAGAGAAGAAGGTGACAAAACCACACAAGAGGTGGAGACTGATGGAAAGTACAGGAACAGGGAGAGGTAATTCCACATGCATTTGAGCCATGGATGCAACAAGGCAATTCCCTCCACCCTGTCTCCCCTCAGGTCATTGCTGGTAAATTGGGGCTAAATGTCATGTGACATGTAATGTAAGTGTAGTGCACAAGCCTTCGGGTCTAGGACAGAGGAACATGCTACACGCTGCATAGATTTGTTGTCAGCTAATGGGGCTCTGGTTTAATCAGCGATATTCAGACTGCCTTTGCGCATGTGCATGCACACACACAGCTCACACTTGGTCCTGGATAAAGAGCTGGGATAAAGACGGGTAGATACCAAGAAAGAGGAAAGGAAGGGAGAAGAACCGATCTTAGATAAGATGTCTGTGTGACTCACCCTCTTCTCACACACACTTATTTTAAACATCTATGAAACCCCAGTGTGCTTCAAACTCCTGTGGGTTCCACTTTACCACAGGTAAATGTCTTCCCTCCTACACACACACACACACACACACACACACACAGCTACAAAACTAAAGCTCACAGCTCAGGACAGTATAAAGGCCAGAAAAAGCTCTGCCTTACAAATAGGAAACCAGAGAGATTTCAGCATCATTTCGAGACCAGTCAGGTCACATTGAAAATGCATCCAGTGCAGATCAGAGCATTTGAGACCACATCATCACTGCATGCTTGTGATATGCCGGGTTAAAAGGTTCAGTGCAACCATCATACCTGAGCTGCTGTAAGCTGTTACACAGAGAACCATTACATATTAAAGATGAATGTGTTTATTTGAACTGAGAGATATTTAAACTCATCTCAGTATTTGTTTACTTTGTCAAGAATAATTGTGTGCAAAGGAGGACCTAAATCTGCAGCAAAAAAGAAAAGATTCTTAAATGTTAATATATAGTATATTTTTACTTTTTTTTTTAACACAAAGAACATTAAAGCATAAAATGTTTTGTATTTTGAGTAGGACTCCTTCCTGCTAAATGTTTATATAATATTTCTATAATATTTAGGTATAATCAAAATTAAATTAATTCATACATTTTTTTAGCACATTGTACATCATGTGGACTGACCCATGGCTGGATAGTAATAATACACTTTTTCTGTCAGTAATACAAAATTTCTGTACATAATGCATTTAATATTTATATATACGCAACTGTTTTGTTCATATTTATGTAACTTGAGTCTTTTTCTAGCTTTCTTCCCAGGAGAAGTAAAGACAACAGCTGCATTGATGTAATCTATTTTATTTATGTGCATTCACTTGACATATTTGAATAATTTAAGTTCAAAGCACTGTGTTATCAGTGTATAGATAAACTGGTGGTGCAGTTATACACCAAATCATATGTCTAAACACAAAGTGTGTCTCAGATAACTACTGCTTCAGTATGAGCGGTACCATCTATTCTCTATGGTCCCATCATTCCAGCACATTCCTGTAATATACTCTACAAAAAACAGTGCACGTTGACTCCCTTAAAAATGATAATAAAAGTATTCTTCTAGCAAGACATTTATCTATCCTCACTCAAAACTAAACTACTCATTAAAACCTGTTAGATACAGTCACCTTTTGTCTCTGAATTAAAATAAGATGAAATAACCCTTTATTAGTGCCACAGGGAGGAAATAACTACTTATATGCAGGTGCTGGTTCATTTGTAAAAGTAGACAAAATTTTTCAACAGGCTAAGGTTAAACAGCTAGAAATGCTTGTTAGGTTCAGTGAATTTAAATGATTTAATGATAATTTCTGATTCAGATGACTTTGTTTTACACCTGCCATGCAACACAGTTGGCTTTGAGTTAGCAGATGTTTGCATTATGCTAGCAATGTTACTTGAATGAAAAAAAGTTCAATTGCATTAATAATTGCTGTGTGACTGAAATATGGCTTTTTCTGGGTCTTATTGTAAGCATAGTGAAAACATTCATGATGTGAGTGTAATACTCTATTCTACAAATTACAGGTAGGCAAAGCAAAGTGCTGTTGTGTACGGTCCATACATTGGTGCTGCACATCATTGAATTACTAATGTCCCAGTGTTCCTGCTTCCATGGAGCAAACCAGCAGTCATTTAGATTCAAATGTCATTACTATTGGAACAAAACATTTTATGCAATTTTTTACTTAACTCGAAACTGCAGCTGTCTTTTACATGCGTATGAAATTTCCAACACAGCCAAAGAGACACAGCCAAAGATAAATCAGCTGACTGATCTGATACAGATCTCCTCTTATTGTATCTGCACACAAAAATTAATTTTGGGCTCTTGAGTATCCCCAACTTTCTAAGTAATGGCTGTATTACTAGGAGTTCACAAGTCTTTTGGTTTTGTACACTTTGGGAGGGTAGAATTGGTTTTCTCTAGCCCCATCACTTACTCAGCGTGGTACTAGCCAGCATAGATGTCTGTTAGCTGATGTAGCAGAACTGGGTTCAGTGTTCACCTGCATGCATGTTAAGTTGTCCAGTGACATTGTGTTGGCAGCACTTAAAAAATGCGGTTGCTGGCATCAAGTGATTTGGAGAAAACAAAATGTGTTGGTGGCATCGTCTGGTAGAGTGAGTTCTGGAATTCTGGAATAAAGAAGGGTAAGTTCTAAGGCTATTGCTCAGAAATTACTAGTGTATGTATTGTGAGAACAGAAAGACTGAGGAACTGAAGTGTGCACTGGGGATATTTTGATGCTATTTGTTTTAAAATTCAGATATTCAAACAGGAAAAAGGCTCTAAAAGCCCATCACTATTACATATTGAACAGAACATACCGGTGTTTCAGCAGTGTGTATTGAGCGAGTGTATCGAGGCTTCTCTCTTAAGCTGGCAATTGACTGGGGCTCAGGGCCTTTTAATAAGCCAGTCAGGAGGGAACGTGGTGGATAATTGAGGTGATGTTATTTAAGATGCACTCTCTGCAAACTCTAGATTCCATTCAGATGGAAAGCAGCCGACCTGCACTCGGGCAGGAAAAGAGAGCAATTTTAGAGAGAATGCATTAGAGCTGTGAGAATTGTCATGGGGCATGCTGAACAGATGATCAGAAGCAAGAGATAAGAAAGTGTGTGTATTATGAACAAAAGACAGAAGGAGAGGGAACGAGAACTGTCCACTTGTATGATTAGTGGTTCAGCTCCATTTTGCTTCAGAAGCCGCTCTGCATTCTTTCATTCCCTCCCTCCATCTCTCCCTGTGCATGTTTATTCCATTTCATTCCATCATGAGAACCCGCTAGAAAAAAAGATAAATCCCCATTCTTTCCTCAGCAGAAAATGTATCACTGTGGAGAGGTGGAGAGAATCTGTATGGGTGTGTGTGTGTGTGTGTGTCTATTAGACATTAAATGTGAGCGTGGGCCATGTGTGCACTGTGTAGATGTGTGTGTGTGTGTGTGTGTGTGTGTGTGTGTTAAACTATGTGCATAGAGAGACAAAGAAAAATAGAGAAAGGGAGAAAAAGATGAAGGGGATGGGAGGGAGAGTTAGACAGAGAGAGAAAAACAGAAAAAAATAAAAGCGGGAGTCAGAAAGAAAAACATAGCGAGAAAAGGGGAGAAGGTCAGAGGGAAAGCAAGAGACAGAAAGAGCGTGCGAGAGAGAGAGAGAAAGAGAGAGAACGTAGGTACCTCACTGAGATTGAGATTTTGAGATTTTGTTCACCTCTTCCTCGCTTAAATCTGAATACAATGATTATGTGTTGTTTTTTTTCTTGCCAAAAAAAAAAACGAACTCGCGATCATCTCAGCCTGTATAGGTAGATTTTACCTGAGTGTCTCAGGATGTGTTAACTCAGTCAGATAGATTGTTCTCCCAGAGTTAATTTCAGTGTGCTGTTCTAACTTTAGGGCCAGGAAGTGTTGCTGGCACAAAGCTGCTGTCTAATGACAGTGTTTTCCATTTCACAAACCAAGCAGAAGCAAGAATGGCATCCAGTAAATCCTGCAGTCCTGGGGCTGGAAGTGTAACTGTCTTTAAAGTTTAGCTGTCTTTAAAGGACAGCTGAGACACTTTAGCACTTTACCTCAGACACTTCTGCAAACATTTCATTTGTTTGAGATGTGCTATGTATGATAATTCCATTTGAAGCCAATGGTTCTTTCTTTGAGGAAGTTAGTGAAGCTGAATTCCATTTATCACAGCAGCCAGGGGAACTGAACATTAATTCAAAAACATAATGCAAACGCATGCATAAATCTGCCCTTGTGGAAATCTAAAGCCATAAATAAGCAGAAAAAATATATATTCAATATATTCAAAGTGTGGCATTTCCATCATATTTCCTGCCATTCTGTTGCTGATTGATAAGGATTCGGGTAGGAAGAGCTGGCCTTTATTGTTCTTTAGTGCACAGAAGAGAAGAAGACCAAAAAGAAAAAATATATTAGACTTTCTGGACCTTATGCCTCATGCCACTGTGTCTACATGAATTTATCACATAGCAAACGAGTAAAACTAGAAATTTCAGATAGAAAAAAACAATCTGGATAAGACGAAGAAAATGTTACATTTTAATGTCGTCCAGAATGAACAAGAATAAGAATGTGTCACACATGGGATCACGTGGCGTCTCAAGGTCAAGGAGAGTATATAAACAGGAAGGAATCGTATCATCTTCACACAGACATTGAAGTTACTGACTTCATGCCCGCGTGTCGCCTCTTCAACTCAACCCTACTATTCTCCGGTACCGTGAGTACTCTGACTCTCTGAGTCATTTATATACTACCTGTGTGTGTTCAGAGCGCGAGTTCAACTTGGTGTGGACTGTAACTCCATTAGGGAGCGTTCTGAGATCAAACGCGTGGCTTACCTACTCTCTCGTGTTCCATCACGTCTGAGTCCTTCCACCATGCAACAGTTGTGGGAGACGGTCACACAGCAGATGACCGAGATAGGGAACCTGAAACAGGAAGTGGTGAATCTACGGGCGGAGACCGTCGGTCTTCGAGCCGAGATCGCCACCCTGCGACAGACCCTGTCTCAACAGCCTGCTGCGGGTCCTAGCGCTCCCTCAGCTGCTTCTCCACCCCTGGTGGCTCAAGCTCCTCCTCCTCTTCCAAAAATAGCCCTACCGGAAAAGTGGAACGGTAAGGACGGGAGATGTGAGGTTTTTCTGACGAACTTAACCCTTTTGTTCGAGTTTCAGGCTCAGCGATACCCCACGGACAGAAGCAGGATTGCTTTGCTCACCTCCCTCCTTACCGGGCAGGCAGCAGAGTGGGCTGCAGCGATTGTGTGCTCCGACTCGGAAACGTCGCACTCATACTCGGAGTTCAACAAACAGCTCAAAGCCGCTTTCCAGCATCCGGAGAGCAAAGTGGTGGTGGACTCGTGTCTATATCATCTGCGCCAAGGAGATTGCCCGGTGAGCTGGTACACCACCGATTTCCGGACACTGGCCATGTAGACAACCTGGAGCGAGGCCGCGCTCCGCACGCTATATTATGAGGGGCTGAATCTGAGGATGAAGCACGAGCTGGCTGCTCACGAACTCCCCGTGACCCTGGAGGGTCTCATCCAAATGTGTCTGGGCGTTGATCTGCGGCTCGCCGAGTTCCAGACCCCGAGTGCCAGAACCAACCTTTGTGCTCCCCTCCATGCTGGCTCACCGGGTTCCACCACCCGCCTCTGAGGCCCACTCATCCGGAGCTGGGGAACCAATGCAGTTAGGGCGCACCTCCCTGTCGGCCACGGAGAAGGAAAGACAGTTCCGCGAAGGCCTCTGCGCCTATTGCGCCTCCCCCGACCAGACCAAGTGAAGAGGTCCGCCGGCTTGGTCCGCCGGCTCAGACCTCCTGCCCATTAACTGTTTCCTGGCTGGTCATTCACGTGAGACTCCAACTGAGACACAAACAGATCATGTCCACTGCCTTCGTGGATTCGGGGGCGGCTGGGAACTTTATTGATCGCGCTTATGCTTCTCAGTTGGGTCTCAAACTCGAGGTGTTATCCCAACCGGTTAAAATAACAGCCGTGGACGGTCGACCCCTATCCAGCAGCCCCATTAACCACCGCACTGAGTCCATCCTGATGAACATCAACCAGCACAGTGAGTCCATCTCCTTCCTTCCACAGTGAGTCACCTCACCTCCTATCATCCTTGGGCTGCCCTGGTTAATCCTGCACGACCCTCACATCTCCTGGTCGCGCCAAAAAATCCTCCAATGGGGTCCGATGTCAACCTGGTGGCCATTCCCATCCCGTATCGGGACCTGGCAGGGGTTTTCAGTAAGCGAGCAGCCGTCAAATTACCTCCTCATCGGCCTTACGACCTGGCCATTGAACTCCTGCCGGGCTCGGTACCACCCCGCGGCCACCTCTACTCCTTAACCCGAGAGGAACAGCATGTGATGGAGGATTACATCACCGAGGGGCTCAGTAATGGCACCATCCACCCCTCGAAGTCTCCTGCGGCCGCGGGGTTCTTCTTTGTGAAGAAAAATGACGGGGGCCTCCGTCCATGTGTCGACTATCGGGGGCTTAACAACATTACCCTCAAGAGCCGTCATCCACTCCCGCTCATCAACACCGCCCTGGACTCTCTCTCTGGTGCCACTATCTTTAATAAATTGGATTAACTGAGTGCTTATAATCTCGTACGCATCAGAGAGGGAGACGAGTGGAAGACCCCCATAACCCCACCGGCCACTACGAGACCTTAGTCATGCCATTTGGACTGTGCAATTCACCCTCCGCTTTCCAACAGCTCATCTCTGACGTCCTCCATGATATGCTGGGTAGGTGGGTTTTCGCCTACCTTGACGATATACTAATATATTCTGCTAATTTAGAGGAGCACACCCAGCATGTCAGAGCAGTGTTAAAGAGGTTGCTGGCCCATCAGCTGTTCTGTAAGCTGGAAAAATGTGCATTCCACCAGCACTCCACTACCTTCCTTGGTTTTCGTCATCTCCTCTCAGGGGTTAGCCATGGATCCCCAGAAGCTGGAGGCTGTGCGATCGTGGCCCTTACCCACATCGCTTAAACAGCTGCAACGTTTTCTGGGGTTCGCCAACTTCTGCTGGCGATTTATCCGGGGCTTCAGTTCAGTTGCGGCACCTCTTACTGCTCTCACCAAACCCAAGACCGGACCGTTTCACCTCACCACTGAAGCCATCTCAGCCTTTTGTCAACTCTGTCATTCTCTTCACTAAAGCACCAGTTCTCATTCACCCGGACCAAGAGCGACCATTCGTTGTCGAGGTGGATGCCTCCGATGTGGGTGTAGGAGCCGTCCTCTCGCAGCAAGGTCCAGATAGGAAACAACACCCAAGTTGTTCGACACCCAACTGCCGTCTGATCGAAGCCACCACCAGTCTGTCTTCTGGTTACCATCCGCAGACAAACGGACCAACCAACAACTGGAGCACTTCCTACGATGTTTCGTGGCGGATTGTCAGCGCTCCTGGGCGGATTATCTGGTATGGGCTGAGCTCTCTCACAACCTCCTCAAGTCATCTGCCACCGGGCTCAGCCCATTCGAAGTGTGTCATGGCTACCAACCCCCGATGTTTGAACATCAGGATCTGGGGGTTGATGTGCCATCCGCCCAACAGTTGGTCCGACTGTGGAACCAGGCTCGGACCGCCATCAACAAGATCAATCGCCGCTACATCGCCCAGCATCATCGGCGGCACCCACCGGGACGATTGTTCCACGTAGGTGATCAGGTCTACCTGTCCGATCACCACATCAACCTGCGCACTGAGTCCAAGAAACTATCACCCCGTTACTCCGGCCCTTTCAAGATCACCCACCGGATTAACCCGGTCACCTATAGGCTCCAGCTGCCTGCCTCTCTCTGTATCCACCCTGTGTTCCATATCTCTCAACTAAAGCCTGTCTTCTTCTCTCCTCTGTCTCCCCAGGACCCTGCTCCTCCTCTGCCCCGGATCATTGACGGTGGTCTTGCGTATACTGTCCGGCGGATCCTCGACTCGCGACGCCGTGGCACTCAGTATCTCGTTGACTGGGAAGGCTACGGCCCGGAGGAACGGTCTTGGGTCCCCGGTCGGCACATCCTCGACAACACCCTCATCCAGGACTAACGTCGTCGGGTGTCCTCCCTGCCTGGACCGTCGGGAGTTGGTCCTAGAGGGGGGGTACTGTCACACACACGAGATCACGTGGCGTCTCAAGGTCAAGGAGATAACATCACATCTAGTATATAAACAGGAAGGAATTGTATCATCTTTACACAGACATTGAAGTTACTGACTTCATGCCCGCGTGTCGCCTCTTCAACTCAACCCCTACTATTCTCCGGTACTGTGAGTAGTCTGACTCTCTGAGTCATTTATATACTACCTGTGTGTGTTCAGAGCGCGAGTTCAACTTGGTGTGGACTGTAACTCCATTAGGGAGCGTTCTGAGATCAAACGCGTGGCTTATCTACTCTCTCGTGTTCCATCACGTCTGAGTCCTTCCACCACGCAACACTGTGGGCACAGTTCACTCATTATTCTGCCTCCAACCGTGACAGAATGTTTATTTCTGCAGATGCATTGATGAGTCTTGTTGTGTCACCATCATCATAGTAGCTTGGAAGATTTATAGAAGAGGCTTATATGTAGAAAAGTACCAGTGTCAGAGCATGATTGTCACGGTCGCCTCGCCCTCCTCCCGTAGATTCTGTTCCCTGTCCCCTGAGTATTAGTTTATTCTTTTATCATGTCCCCAATGTTTCTGTTTCTTCTTTACTTTCGTTCCTGTCTCCGTGCCTGTCTCCGTTCCCAACCTCCATGCGTCGTTTGTATCACGTCCCATCCTATGAGTTTCACCAGTTCCCAATTCAGCTCACTATTTAAACCCCAGTCTGACCCCTGTTTTTGGCTTTCAGCCTCCTTTTTTCCCTTGGGAATCGGAACGTACTGATGTGCCTGCAGTCGATGAATGGTTCCTCCGATCCGGCCAGGTGTGGGAGAATGTACACGTCCACCTACAACAGGCGGTCCGGAAGCAAAAGCTGCATGCTGACCGTCGCAGACGGCCTACGCCCATATTTCGGCCAGTGAGTATGGCTCTCCACCAGGGACATCAAGTTGCGCCTCCCTTCCAAGAAACTGTCGCCTCGGTTCATTGGTCCATTC
>JBBPDC010151008.1:10546-21124 GCA_037974485.1 Hemigrammopetersius urotaenia | reverse complement strand
TTAGAACCTGATACAACTTCAGTACCGTCACAGTACAGTTTAGAACCTGATACAACTTCAGTACCAGCACAGTACAGGCTTCGGGCTGCAGCACCAAGGGATTTGAACTCTACTCTCCATCTCCAGACCACAGGGCCAGCACTTAGACACTGGGAACTCGTTCCCATTCATTAAAGCTTCGAAGCTTGAACAGTCCTGAACCACAGTGATTCGAAACACTGTATCAAAACATCACTGTCACGTCACCAATAATGTTTGCAGCTTAGAATATAGTCAGTTCTTCACAACACGTTTCATTGGTTTGACAGCTTTGACTGAAGCCTGCCACAGCAGAGAAAATATTATTTTTAAATATAAACCTGTAAAAACTAAATCACTTTGTCTCCATGCTTCTGTGAATACAGTACTGCCTTATGTAACATATCATGTACATGTACCACAAAGACACATACATTTTATGAATCATCATAAAAGTGACGGTGCACAACTACCAGAGGTATGTATGTGTTTTTCAGTCTTTTGTTCTGTGTGCAAAAACAGTCCTTGCCAGACATTTACCAGACGCTTTTATCCAAGGCGACTTCCATTCCCTAGCTACAGGGGACAGTCTCTCCCTGGAGCAGCTTGGGGTTGGGGGTCTTGCTCGGGGACCCTGTGGTGGTGCTGAAGGTAGGATTCGAACCTGTGACCTCTTGGTCCGGAGGCAAGTATCCTACCCACTGAGCTACCTCCACCTCCACCCAGACCTGGATCTAATGCTGCAGAATCTCCTCTTGGATGGCAGGAAGGAGAAAAGTCTGTGTGAGGGGTGATAGGGGTCCTGCACAATGGTGCAGGCGCTGCGAACACTGCGCTTGTGAAATGTGTCCTGGATTGAGGGGAGAGGCACCCCAATAATGTTCTCTGCTGTCTTTACTATCCTCTGCAGGCGCTTGCGGTCGAATGTATTGCCGTTACTGTACCTCTTCTCTGTAGGCAGACTCATCGTTCCTGTTTATCAGTCCCAGCACAGTTGTATCATTCGCAAACTTGATGATGTGGTTAGTGTTGTATGTGGCTGTGCAGTCATGAGTAAGCAGGGTGAAGAGCAAAGGACTGAGTACGCAGCCCTGCGTGATGGTGCTGGAGGTGTTGCAGTCTATCCAAACTGACTGGGGCCTCTCTGTTAGGAAATCCCAAATCTTTAGTGCAGTGAAATTTTTTCTCTTCTTATTCTCTCAGATTTCAGTTACGTTTAATCTGGAATGTGTTTTGAGAGTGTTGTTGGTGAGTGTGTTTGCATATTCCTTTATGTTTTATCATTTTATTACTATTAACTCAATTCAGAGATAACGGTAGAACCAGGAGTACAACTAACAACAAATAATGAATTTCAGTGTATAATGATGGCGTATTCATTAATTAATATGAATGAACAAGAGCATTAGTAGATTAAAAGGAACAGTCAGTCTTTTCAGAAGCTTTATTGAGAACATGAACATGAGATTGGAACAGTGAGCTCTGCCAGTGTTCAGGTGTGCGTGTAAGACCGGCGTGTCCAAACTTTTTGCAAAGAGGGCCGGATTTGATAAAGTGAAGATGTTCGGGGGCAATAGTTCCTTATGATATTTTTTAAACCACAAAAGTTACATGAAAATGCAAACTGTATTGTCACAATTACTTGTATTTTTTAAATGGCAATGCAACCAAATATAAGCCACCCAGGCCTCTGGCTTTCATTCTTATCTGGAGAGTCAGATAACTATATATAATACCTTAAATTTCCAAATATCCACAAATATCTTTGCCTCAGAAACGAGTGGGTTTGCGGCACGGATACAGGGCCCGACAGCATTAGAGTGGTGCTTAAATGAGGAATTACATTTAAGATTTATTTATTCTGACAGAGCTGCGAGTCATAAATAACACATTATAAAACCGAAGCTGCGGGTAGGATGAAATTTGACAGTGGGCCGTGATTGGCCCGCGGGCCGGACTTTGGACATGCCTGGGTTAAGAGGTTGCCTTGACTTCAGTGGGCCACCAGATGTCGCTGTTCTTGATCGAAGCTTCGTGGATTTTAATCATTTTTGGCACAAAACGAAGGAAAGTCTAAAAGCTTAATGAGGCTTCGCCTTCCCATCCCTACCAAACCCTGAAAATCAAGTGTGTCCCGATACTATTATCCACATAGTGCAACTCTTAACGCTCGGGTTCTTCTGATGACTATATATAAACAGCTTTCGGTGATCTGTAAGGCATACACGGACCACACGCTGTGGCTGAAATGACTAGAATGGCGATCCACATGATTACAAATCAGACAAAACCGACTTTAATTCAGCTTGTAGGACGCAGCCCAGGTCTTATACTACATTACAGCGAATCTAAAACAGTTTTCAGTTACGTAACGGCTGACTAGTTAAAGAAAACTTTTACTAGAACAAGCTGCAAAACTGGTGAACAAAAAAAAAAAATTCTGAACAGCTGTGTGCTGACGTCAACACGCCGTAAACAACAACACGGCAGGATGGTGTACGTGTCTAACGGTGAGTGGCACCAGCGAAAAACTATATTAAAACTCACAGCAACAATCAAAACGCGACTTACATTAACAACGTATAGTTTAAGAATGTAACAGTATTAAGCCCTGGCTGTAGTGCTGTTTGGGGACCTTGCTCGGGGAATAGGCAGGTCTGTTTACTGTTAGCCTTTTTAGCCTGAGAGAGACTGGGACTGTGAGACTGTTCGGGCCCATCTGGGCTTTTAGATGTGGTTTAATTAATAAACTTAATTATTCATCTGTCCAGACACTACAATAATACCAGCTGTCCCCGCAAGACAGACCAGAAGCTGTTTTCCAGCAGGAGGACGGTTAGCTTTTAGCTGTTAGCTGTTAGCCAGGTGGCGTGATGTTTACTTAAAAACAGAAACCTGGTTAAAGCGCCTCTGACTACTATGCTTCAGATTGTTGGTGTTTGCTAAATGTCTTTCAAATCAAACTGAACGCTGATTTTGAGGTATTCTGGGCTTTTAAAGAGATTCTGTAACTACTGGGAATTATCCTTACCTGAGCACTGACCACTTAGAATAAATTCTGTTCCCTGGGAGACAGTGTAAACACGTTTAAGCAGCTTAAGCATGCTTTCTTAAAGGTTCCTGTGTGACTTTCAGTCTATTCACCCTGAATCTTTAAGATGACGGAAGTAACTGTAAAACTAAGTGTGCATGTGTACATTATTTTCAGGTCAAGTCCTGGACAGCAGGACCCAGTCGCCGTGGAGGTTATCCTTCCTCAGCGACCTGTTCTGGAGTGTAGTGGAGTTTATTGGCCTCTTGTGAGTTTTGGGTTGATATTTACTGCACTGTTTTGCTGTAACACAACAGCAGGAAAAGAAACAATAATGTAGATTACAAAACATATTATCAAGTAATAACTATGACTGTAATAAAAAACATGGTGGTTTGAAAATGATTGAACGCCTCTGTAACTCTACTGCTCTCCAGTTTCCAGACTCTCATCCAGCCAGATTCGTCTAAAGATGGCACTGCCAGTGCATCGTCACGCTTCAGCGATGGCAGAGGGTAAGTCTTCAGAGGCAGAATAAAAAAGAACCACCAAATGAATTCTATGTGTTACCTGTTCATTTTGACTGTGTTTGGTGTGGGCCGACGAATCGGCACACGAGATGCTCTCAAAATAGACCTCTCAGAATAACGGTTCTGAATTGTAGTATTTGTGTACAAGCGGATGTTTTCTTGTCCTTCAGTCCTCCTGGGTTTCCCGGGCGGAGACGCATGGGCAGAATAAACCACGGTGCCGGACCCACTCCTCCTCCCATGGGCGGTGGAGGATGAGGAAGGTAAAGAATCTGTCACATATATAAACACTGTGTTTGAAGGAGTGTGTATACTATCCTTTTTAATTTTTGTAATTGAATTATGTAATTTAACTGAGCCATAGGAGTAGTAATGGAGTAATAATGTTCTGTGCTGGTATAACATAAAAATGTATTGTGTTTGTCTGCAGGTAAATGCCTGCACGGTGATGCAGGCGTAGAGGGGCGTGATGTGATCCATAGCTGCACTTGTTTAAACTCTCCTGAATAGAGAGGCTGACCAGTGATTAACAGGCACGTCACGCTCCTCCTCCCTCGCGCTGCTTCTGCGTGGCAGATTCGTGATGCCGCTCTGGGAATTCCTGTCTTTAGGGGCCGGAGCGGTTGAACTCAGCAGCACTACTCCACTGATTTCGTTTTTTTGGGGTTTTTTTTTTTTGTTTTTTTTTTGGGATCCTCTGTTAACAGTTAAAATCTGAAGAATGTGATCAATCCTGTATGATTTGTAAGAGATATGTTACATTATAATAAAGTTATGGAAAAGTTATTATGAAAAAGCTGATTGCTTACTTTCGTGTTTAAAAATAAAAAAAGTGATCCCAAAATTCTTGCCTGAAGGTGTTTGGCCGATGGCACTGTTGTGTAAAACAGGTATATCTGGGTCAAACCACCAGGATTTTTTTAAAACATATTTTTATTGAAATTTTCTTATTGACTTTAAACATCAACATCCCAACAATTAAAACAAACCATGTATAGCAAAATTCTAAATAAACTGAAATGAGTAAATAATAAAAAGTAAACAAGATCACAGCGGTGCAAACATTACAGAACGCTTCAGATTAATCACTTCAATTTGTCAATTAAAAAACATGAGTTTCCAAAGAACATGTAGGAGTTCCATAAGTGAGCAAATCTCTTATCTTTCTTTTCTACAGTGTATGTTAGTCTCTCCAGAACTACACAGGTCATCAGTTCCTCTGTCCACGTTGGAGTAGAAGATTCTCCACAACACTGCAGTTTTACTGCTGGTTTGTAAAAGTCCAGAGTCAATAAGCAGCGGCGAGGTCTTGAGGGTTTATACCCAGGATACACCTTTTGGCTTGCAAAGGAACTTTCCTTCCAACCATGAGACCCACACATTCTGTTACACTCTTCCAAAATCACTGAATCCTCATACACACAAATAATTAAGGTACATTTTTCCTCTTTTACATTTCCCACAGATATCGGGGACATTTGGGAACATGTGATTTAACCTGCAAGGTGTAAGATAAATACACATCAGCTATTTATATTCTAATAACTTAAATTTGGTGTTAATAAACTGAGCCCTAAAACAAGCTATTTCCCAGTCGTTTCATGAATATCATCCTTTATGGCGATTCTCCATGCTTCCAGTTTTTTGAATATTTTAACAGTCATAGAACAATGAGAGTCAAAGACAACTGTTTGTGTGAATCAAATAGAATAAAAATTAAATTAAATTAAAACCAAGTGTTTTTGGAATATATTTCTCTGTATATGACATCAAGTTGCCCTCTGCATACAAATCTGAAAAAAATTCTCAAAACTCTCGTTAAACCACCTCTTAAGTCATGTACTCTCCCGGTATAAAACTATTATTACCCCGCATATAGGAACAACCGGGAATACGTGTCACCCTCAAGTTAATTTGAAAAAGTCACGCTGGTTAGTTTTATTTTCAATATTGTGATTTGAAAAACTCCAGAGAGGACCAGGTGATACAGCGCCCCCTGGAGTTAGTAAAGTAAAGCGGGAGTCAACGCCAGATTAAAGTCTTTGGATCTGAGTGCTGTCATTAAAGTCCCATTTGGTGAAATGGTCAGGCGTCCCAATACTTGATCCAAATAGTGTAGGTCTAACATGAGTTCAGAAATGTTTATATTTTAATCATTAACTCTCTTCTAGTTCCGACTGGGAGAGTATGGTGCATTGGCAGTGTGGGCGGTAGGAGGCGCTGCGCTGTGTGTGTGTATGTGAGAAACTCCCAACAGAAGAAGCGCGGTGCAGGTTTGGTGTGATGGTGTGTCTGAAGACCAGTTTAAGACCAGTTTAAGATCGGAGTTGGTCCCGAAGGTGGTCCGGATCATGACCCAGGCGGAGCGGGAGCAGGACAGTGAGAGAGACCGGGAGAAGGAGCAGCGCGGGGTGAAGAGACCTGTGGTTCCAGCAGCGCTCCAGGAGAACCTACAGGAGGTCCAATATAAACACACACATTCTCTCTATACACACACCACACACTCTCCATACACTCCACACACACGGGCAAAGAGAGCCGTGGTTCCTGCAGCCCTCCAGGAGAACCAACACACACACACACACTGATCTCCTGAGCTCACTGTCTTACTGTTACTCCTCAGCACTGTGTGAGAGTTTTGTTATTCAGCTGCTTCTCTTGCAATTATTAGTTATTTTCTGGGGTAAAACTATTAGTTAGCTGGATGGGCTGAAGGTGAGACTTACTTAGAGTTTTAATAATAAGTAGAAAAACCCATTTGGAGTTCTACTTGGATAATACACGAAATGGACAAAAGTATTGGGACGCCTTACGCCAACAAGAACTTTAATGTCATTGCATTTAAACCCATAGACTTCTATGTATAGAGTTTAATCTGGAGTCGGTTCCCCTTTGCAGCTCTAACAGCTTCCACTTGTCTTGAAAGACTTTCCACAAGATTCTGGAGTTTCTGTGGAAATATGTGTCCATTCATTCTGTAGCATTTATGAGTTCAGACACTGATGTTTGACGAGAAGGTCTGCATCACAATCTCCGTTCCAGTTCATCCCAAAGGTGCTGGATGGGGTTGAGGTCAGGGCTCTGTGTGGACCAGTCAAGTTCTTCCACACTGAACCCCTCCAGCATGTCTTTATGGAGCTCGCTTTGTGCACTGGGGCACAGTCATGTTGGACTAGAAACGGTTCTTTCCCCAAACTGGGGCCACAAAGCTGCTGGATTATCACTGGAAGTAAGGGGTCTAGCCTAAACCCTGAAAAACTGGTATGTCCCAATACATTTTTCCACATAGTGGATTGTTTTCATGAGTGAAGAAAGCATCCTCCAAGTGATGTGACCCTAATCTTCAGGGTGTTTATCTTCAGTACGTTGTTCTTCCACCTCTCTCTGCTGGCAGCAAATTCAGACCAACTTCGTTGTGATCATCCACCCTGGATCACAGACTCTCCGGATCGGAAGAGCTACAGACACTCTACCGGCCACCGTTCCTCATGTCATCGCCCGAAGGCATAAATTACCCTCTCAGTCCCGGTATGAGGATCCTTGGCTCTTACGAGAAGGACTGCATGTAAGTTTGAGGCCTTTCTTCTATTTTACCTTCCTGTCTGAACTCCAGTCTTCCTCGCTTAAGAGCCGCAGACTAAGTCTAAAGATCTGTCTCCCAGGAGTGTAATGTCTCTCTTCATGCGATGCGTTTCCCTGCTCTCTTCTAGAGACCGGAAAGTGGTGAGCAACGGCAAAATGGCCTTAAAATGGTGGACCAGGCGATTTGGTCTAAGAAGATGTCTAATGGGGCCAGAAGAACGCCAGTATCAGCTGAACAGGTATGTTCTGTCCTGAGGCACTGCTGGAGTGTGTGTTTGCTGTGCTGGGTGCTAATGGTGTGTGTGTTTGCAGGCTCGAGTGTACAATAGACAGATTCGCCCGGCAGTTCTGGACCCGAACTCAAGACTGAAATGGACTAATACTGCTCAGCACCCAGAGTACTTAGTTGGAGACGAGGTGAGACGTGAACTTCGTTTGTTGTTAAATCCACACATTGCTGTAGACGGTGTGTTATCCACAGATAGAACGTTGCTGATAGGATTGATTGTATTTGCGGTTCTGTTTTGCTGATAAGGTTGATTGTGAGAAATTGGACAAGTGAATAGAAACTCTGTTTCTCTATTGCTGCTAGTGAACAGTGAACATTTGTCTCAGGGGCCCATAGGGGATGTTGCTTGTCTGACTTTAGAGCTTCAGGCCCAACCATCGATGGTTCCACTCATTTCTTTCTTTTTATCATCTGTTTCCATCTTCCTCCATCGATGGCCAGGCTTTATATGTGAACCCGACGGACTGCTACAGCCTCCACTGGCCGGTCTGCCGCGGTCAGCTGAATGTCCACAGTGGACCTGGGGGCTCCCTGAGCGCTGTGCTTGCTGACCTGGAGACTATTTGGTCCCACACCATTCAGAAAGTTTTAGAAATCCCTCTCAAAGACCTGAAGGTATGCACTCGGATGGATATGAGTGAGTATGTGGACACCCCTCCAGATTATTGAGTTAAAAGTGTTTAAAATTGCCGAACAGAGTCCTGCAGTCTGCACAGTGACTTTAACAGTAAAGTGTCAGTAAAGTGAGTTCATGGTGTCTCTGTCCTGGTGATGTTTAATGCTTTAGATAATTATATGCTTCTGACTTTCTGATGCTTCTGTTTTTTCTGAAAGCTGTTTCCGGTTTCAGCGCAATGGTGCCACTGTGCAGCGAGGCATGCATACTCCACATTCCCATTCGACCAATATTTTTCATATTATTGCCTGTAGTTTTGGAATGGGATGTTCAAGAAGCTTGTACAGACGTGCTGCTCAGCCGTCGACACACCCGTGAATGTATAACGCACCATCCTTCAGTCATTAGGTGTGAAAGGGGTGATTTTACAGGCTGGTGTTTGTATTTTACTTTGCTGCTCTGCTTGGCTTTCAGTATTACCGGTGCATCCTTCTGGTTCCAGACATCTATAACAGACAACATGTAAAAGAAGTGGTGAACATGCTGCTTGTGAAGATGGGTTTCTCAGGTAAGAGACCAGAGACTCTAAACCCTTCTCAAATCTATAGAGTCCAGGTATAAGTGAGCAAAATTTAGTTTACGGCCCAGTTTGTCTTTACTGTATGACATTAGTCTGAACAGATCCTGCTCCTAAATTCACAGAGCACCCAGCGCCCATCCACCTAACACACAACTTCTCTGTCCCTCCATTATCACATAAAATATGTTGAATGAGTTTAAAGAAGATGTTTTTTGAACATTGTTTCATTTCTACACTGTTTTTAACACGGAAAAAGCACGCTCAGATTTTGTTTATCCTTTAGAAAGACTGATAGCAAAAGGACACAAGATCAGTACCAAAGTTCCAATGCTGTGTCTGTTGAGAAGTCAAACACAGCATTTGCCAGAAAGTGCCTGTGAGGATGCAGTTTATAGAAAGCATGTGTTTGATTTCAGTACCTGTGGGAGTTGGATCAGCGTCTTTAACAGCTGCATGCAGTGACTGAAGGCAGTTCATTTGGTAACTGCAGTTCTTCATATTGCAGCTGGTTTTACGGTCTGTGATTGATGTTTTGTGCAGCGATTGTGGTGCACCAGGAGTCGGTGTGTGCCACGTTTGGCAGCGGGCTGAGCAGCGCGTGTGTGGTGGACGTGGGGGATCAGAAGACCAGTGTGTGTTGTGTGGAAGATGGCGTGTCCCACCGCAACTCCAGGTGAGTGTAGGAGCTCCCTCTTTCTCAGTCATATACAAAAAACATATACAAATAAATCCTATTAATAAAATGAGCAGACGCCCCCTACACAGATCATTTTTGAGCTGCTAAATGAAATATAAAATGTTTTACAAGTTTTTCACAGGACATATATTCCTCTTTTTATTATTCATTTTTTTGGAATATGTAAAAATCAAAGTGCAGAAGTATGTTTTCTATAGAGGATATGTATTTGTTTTCACTTAAAAACAAAGAAGTAAGAGTAAATTCACCCAAAAACCTTTGCATGTGACTGTCTGTGGAATAAAAAGAACACCTTCACTCCTGAATACAGAATCCCTATAAAGAGCTTTTGTGGTTTAAACATGTGTCTGAAATAACTACTCAAGCACCACAGTGTTTTCATTTATTAAAGGAAAAGGAGTATAAAAAGGGCTTAAAGGGTTGAGTTTACTATTCAGTAACGGGTTTAAACTAGAGAGGGCAGTGTTTGTCTTTATATTTTGAACCTTTGATTTTATTACAACCCAGCACAGAAAGTAGAACAGTTTCACCGTATTAGAAAAGGTTTGTAGCCTTTTGTTCACACTCTCAAAGCAAAAGTGCAGTCAGAAAGTTCCCCTAGGATGTTTCTGCGCTAAATACCCAGTTTATTTTCCGTCTGTTTTACAGAAAGGCAAATTCACAGGAACTGAGAACCAGTGAGAACCAGATGTAGCTTTTATCTAGATTTGAGTTGTTGTTTGAGGTTGGACAGCATTTTCTCTTGCACTCTTAGTATCTTCAGCTAGTTACGTTTAGCTTGCTTTTCCTGCACAGTGACCATCATTAAGCGTTCTGGACCCACTAGTTTTCTGTAATTCTCAAAACAATTGTCTGAGAGAAGAATCCGCAGTAGTGTGTGCAGTAGTGTGATTCAGATTTTATTTGTCACATACACCATCATGCATGGTACGACATGCAGTGAAATGCTTTTTGCGACGCCCGACGGTAGAACAAAAAAGAAAAAAACACTAATATACTACTGGATACACTACTGCACACACTATTGCACACACCACTGGATACCCTACTGGATGCAGTAGTAGTGCATGCAGTATATATTCAGTAGTGTGTGCAGTAGTGTATTTAGTAGTGTGTGCAGTAATATCTTCAGTAGTGTGCAGTAATATCTTCAGTAGTGTGTGCAGTAATATCTTCAGTAGTGTGTGCAGTAATATCTTCAGTAGTGTGTGCAGTAATATCTTCAGTAGTGTGTG
>JBBPDC010151008.1:0-10446 GCA_037974485.1 Hemigrammopetersius urotaenia | reverse complement strand
CAGTAGTGTGTGCAGTAGTGTGTGCAGTAGTGTGTGCAGTAGTGTGTGCAGTAGTGTGTGCAGTAGTATATGCAGTAGTGTGTGCAGTAGTATATTCACTAGTGTGTGCAGTAGTGTGTGCAGTAGTGTATTCAGTAGCGTGTGCAGCAATATATTCAGTAGTGTGTGCAGTAGTGTATTCATTGGTACATGTGTGTGTTTGCCTCCCGCAGGTTGTGTCTGTCGTACGGAGGCTGTGACGTGACGCGGTGTTTTTTCTGGCTGATGCAGAGGGCGGGGTTTCCGTATCGGGAGTGTCAGCTCGCCGCCCGGCTCGACTCCCTCCTGCTGCAGCAGCTCAAAGAGACCTTCTGCCACCTGGACCAGGTGCTCCACGAACCCCATCCTTCTCACAGACGTGTAAACATGCCTTTCAGGGACTGAAGTTCTTTCTGCTCCACAGGACATTTGTGGACTGCAGGACCATGAGTTTCGCTCCCGTTTCCCAGAATCCCCGGTGCTCCTCTATCAGATGCGACTGGGTGATGAAAAGCTACAGGTACACACGACCTCACGCCACTCTGAGCTCTGAATCAGAACACTGGGCTCTGAATCAGAATCAAGGTTTCTGTTAAACCCCGTGTCAACCTTCAAAACCTCCTTCGCTCTCCTTATAATACTAACAGTGAAACATCTGGCTCTGCGTGAGAGTGTGCGTGTGTGTGTCTCTGGGTGTGTGTGAATTTCTTAATGCTCTGCTGCTCTGTTCAGGCCCCCATGGCTCTGTTCTACCCCGCTGCGTTTGGGATTGTTGGCCAGAAGATGACGGCTCTGCAGCGCCGCTCGCAGGGCGACTCGGAGGATCCGCACGACGAGCTCTACCTTCTCAGCACTCAGAACAAACAGGACCAGGTCGGCCACTCACACCCTCTGGACTGAAATACTGAAGGCACTTTCACTTCAGGACCAGTCTGTGGAGATTGTAGAGACTGGGGACGGGAGCTGAACCAGAGAATATTTAGATTATTCGGTTACTTATGGTTTTAAATACTGTTTTTCTTGTACACTGAGCTTGATTGGCTTACAGGGAAAAGGCAGATCAAGTGTGAGAGGTAATCTTTTTCTTTTCCAGTCGTCCAAAGCCATGGAAAGGAAGGGTCTCGCTAAGCCGCCCGGCTTCGAGGGTGAATCCGGCAGTCAGGGAGGAGAGCAGGCCGAGAGGGGGAGCCATGGCCAGGAGGAGCTCGGTGCTCAGGTGGACTGTCTGGTGGGCGGGACCGACCCGGAGGAGAGCCCCTCGGTCCTCCTGTCCAGGAAGTCGGCGATGACTCAGTTCGAGGGCAAAGCGCTGGGGCTGGATAAGGCTATTCTACACAGCATCGACTGCTGTGGTAAAAAAATAAAACTGTATTTTGAGGGAAAATGTTTATTTAAAATACTGTTGTTCTTATATCCCGAGATCCTTATTCTTATTCTTACTGCTGACTGTAAAACTAGTCAGTTTGTGTTTTCAGCGGTTACTCAGAAACAGCTGCAAGAGGCCTGGAAAGCTCTTCTTCTATTTAAAAACAGGTGTTTATGTAAAACTTGCACAAGAGCGTTTAGACAAACAAGAGCTGTTTTGGAACTCAGTAAACAGAGCTCTGGCAGTAATGGTTGGGGGGCTGGGGGGTGGCTTGCATGGCTGAGCCACTTCGCCGGCGCTGAAGATGCGTGGAGGGATTCGAAAGTGCTCGTCCAGCGAGACCCTCAGAAATAAAGGTGGAGGCCTAAAGTTCAACACAACGCTGCCAAAACTGAACTAGTAATGCTGGCGGAGTCTCTAAGCTAGAATGGCTTACAAGAAGTTTGCAACAGGTCCTAAAACTTCTGAATATTTTGTTCTCTGTCGATTTTGTTGCTTATATATTTGTTTTTAGTTCATATTTGTCATATTTTAAATAGCCAAAGTGTCTGAATGCTTGTTTCCAGCAGGCGGTTCTGAGCAGGGATGAGCGCGATGTTTATATGCATGTATTTATTTCTATAAAGAGAGATAGAAATGGAAAACAGACAAGATAACGCCTCACACTACTTGTGCTACTTTGTCACAAAATAAAGTAATTAGTTATTGTAGTGTTCAAAATGTATGTTAAAGTTGACTGGATTATCAACAAAACCGTTTTAGTCGCAGTGGACTCTGTATTAAAGAGCCTGGAATCGAGACCTCCATAGTTTTCACCCAGGAATGCAGTCGCTTGTGTAAATGCGGCTCTAAGATTTAAATTCATTTCATTACTCGCTGAGTTTGTCACGGCATGTTGAATGGCAGCCAGTTTAAACTCGTTTCTGTCTCGTTGTGTCTGACAGCGTCTGATGAGACGAAGCGGAAGATGTACAGCTCGATCCTAGTTGTGGGAGGCGGGCTTCTGTTTCACGGAGCGCAGGAGTTCCTTCAGCATCGCATCCTCAACAAGATGCCACCATCGTTTCGACGCCTGGTGGAGAACGTGGAGGTCATCACCCGCCCAAAGGTATTTGCCTATATCTTTGCATACAAATAATCTGACTCTGCATGGCGTGTAAACTCCATGCCAGATTCAGGCAGCGCTGGACTTTAAACATGGACTTAAACTTAAATTATCTGATGTGAATTTCTGAATATTAACCACTGCGCCAGTCAGAAAAAAATTGGGATGCTATAGAAAATGCAATAAAATACATTCTTAAATTGAACCTTTATTTCATTTTTACAGATATTTTGTCTGACTTCATTTCATTTGGTAACATACATGATAACAGTCTGGATGGTTCATTTTTGGTCCATTTATTCTGTAAGAGATCTGGAATACGTCAGAACACAGAACACGTTTCTTCTGTGTGACTGTTCGTCCCAGATGCCCCCAAACTCAGAGAAGCTGGTGCTGCTGGACTTGATTAACATGTTTGTTTGTGTTTCAGTGGCCTTAGGCATTGTGACGCTGTTATTGTAGTGCTGTAGTTTCCCTTGGCCATGAGTTTATACCAGATGTTGATGATTAACAGCTGTTATGTTGTTGTCTGAGAGGTCGGAGATCACAGTTGTTTAGTTTAGGCTCCAGATTCCAATATTCTGCACTGGAGATGGAAATGTATGCGAATCCTGTCCGATCTTTCTTTCAGGACAGAACTCTGTCCACAATTAGTCGCTTGTTTGAAATCACATAATTGTTTCATTTTAGCTTCATTACTAGTCCTAAACCACCACGTCCCGAACTATTTTTGAATGTGTTGCAGACCTGAAAAGCAGGTATGGATGTATATTACCAAATTAAAGGAAGCTGGCCGGACAAAACGTGCATGAGTTTGGGTTCATACTGTCAGTTGCTGGACAGCCCACAGTACTTTTTTTTTTTTTTTTACTTATTAAATTCAGTAATGAAACTCAATTCCTGGTGTTTTCATGAAAGTGGTTGTGTGTAGGATTTAATCACGGTTGTGTTTAAAGACGTGAATGAGATGAAGTTTAAATAGTTTGTAGAACTTTGTTTTGATGTATTCTTGGTCTTTGTTTGTATGTTCTTGGTATATGTGTAACTAGTTTAACAAACATGTAATAGATTCTATTAACTCTGACTGTAACCTGAAACTTAAATCTAGTCCTTACGTTGTTGGGTTTCAAGAATGTTGAGCATAATGTTGTCAAGGACAGTCACAAAAATATACATACGTTCGTATACGATCCACAGAGTAATAGAGAGAAGGAATGATGTGGATGTTTAGCTTTGTATTGTAGCTTGACATACATTTCTATTACAGGCAGTTTTTTTCTTAAATATAGTGAACTAGTCTAGTATCACTTGTACATGCAGAACTATGAGACTAGAACAGAGTAACTTTTTAATCCATTTTCCTGTTGTGTAGCGTAATGAAGAACTGAATAGCAATATCAAGACAGTAATCCCCCGCTTTTTGTGGGGTTATGTTCCCAGAGCATAGTGAAAAACCGTGTTGTGTTTTGGTTAAAAAATAAAAAGCCTAAAAATGCCTATTTTTATAGTGTAGACCCCAAAACTGCCTACAAATCTGCTCCCAGATCACTTTAATTTCATTTCAAACTCAGTTTAATGCATTACCCTTAAAGAAAATATAAAGGTAAACCCATATTCGCCTCTTTTAATTTCAATTCCCCGCCGAGATATGCAACTCGGAAGGTTGCGGGACAGCAGTTTTGGGACACCGCGTAGAGGTGAATGGTTTTTGGTGAATAACCCCTGATCTACCCCTGATGAAAATACAAATGAGGGCTCGTTGGAAAGGTCTCCTGGAGATCAATTGAACTGTGGAGTTTGTGTCTTGAGTGCTTGCCCCGCGGAGAAATCGCGCTTTGAACGCTGGGGCTCAACCCTGGTGTGGAATTCGAAAAAAGTGCTTCCACTTCCTGGAGTCCCCTTGTGTGGAAACACCCAGAACAAATATATTTATTGCCAAAAAAAAAAACCCAGAGGATATGTGCAGTTTTCCACGTAAAACCATGAGTTCGGTTCTCCAAAAAATCTGCGTGTGACTGAATCTGCGACTCCTGATTTGCGTAAAACTGGGGGGTCACTGTACTGCCATCTAAAACCGTTTGCTGGGTTCTTGATAACCTATGAACACCTTTAGCTGCCACAAGAAGGAATAAATGTTCTTAATGTTTGTTGAATGGTGTACGACATAAATAACCCTCATTTCATATGTAGGACATGGACCCTCGACTGACGGCGTGGAAGGGTGGAGCCGTCCTGGCGTGTCTGGACACCACCCAGGAGCTGTGGGTCCACCAGAGAGAGTGGCAGCGGTTCGGGGCGCGCATGCTCCGGGAACGAGCCGCGTTTGTCTGGTGAACCCGGTGCTTAAGGATCCATACGGCGTCTGTATATATTATTCATAATGTACCAGCAGTGCTTGTAAACAATGTTTTCTTAAAATAATATAATAAAAAGTGGAATAACTACACAGTATTGGGGAAGGTGAGAGGAAACAGTGACTTGAGATCAGTGATAACACGAAAGCAGGCGACTCTGTGGTTTCCTGTTTTCTTGTTTGTGAGGATGTGGTATTCAGGGGAAATTATCATAAGCATATTTAAAGCTGAGATCTGGACTATAGAGCAGAGTCCCCAGCTGAGAACAGAACACACTCGCAATGATTTTTCCCACGGAAACACCATGTTATCAAACGACAGCCGGCTGTGTGTTCAGGACCCATTTCGAGGGCAGTGTTTATATAGCTTTAGCACAAATCCCAGCAGAACAAAATATTTCCCACCTTAAAGGAAAACATGAACTTCATGTAAGATTAAGGCCAGTAGGTGTTGTCATTTCAACCATATACACAGAAATAAAACAGTGTTGCTATAAGATGATGGTGCAACACAAAGAATATAGAACATAGAACCAAAAGGAACAAAAACAAAAAAAAACAAAAACAGAGCCACACAGAACAAAAACACAATGCTGCACATGTGTGGGCAGGAAAGGACTAGAGTGAGTGCAAAAAACCCACAAGAGCAACAGTTCTAATTGTACGTGGTAATGCGTGTGCAATGCTTTTTTTTAAATGAGGTATTATTTATATGCGTTGGAGAAATCCTGGGAGTAAAACCGATACCCAGCCGCTCTGAGCAGGTTCCGTCTCTTCAAGGCGTGCTCTCCACCTCGGTGAGACGAACCATCTCCTCCCGTGAGAAGCTTGAATAACTCTTGTCTAGCTGCAGCACGGCCTGTCGGACCTTCTCGGAGGATTCCTTGCAGCGGAACGGCCACACCCTGCAGCGCGGCCTCCAGGACGCCCCCCCGGGCCGGAAGGCCAGGGTCTGGTGGAGTTTCTCCAGGTCTCGGGGAAGACTCAGAGCTCTGCAACCTCGCAGTTCCACCGGCACCGTGCTGCCCCCCGTCTGGCCCAGGTGCACCACCCAGAACTTCTGGTGCTGCCTGGGGTCATGGGCACTGCTGGCAACCAGGTTGAGCGCCAGGGAGAAGAGCTGGTGGGCCGAGGCTGGGACGGTGTAATCTGGGGGGCCGAGTCCCAGGGGCGCTTTCTGGCAGTCTGGAGAAACATGGAATACTGCATCACACTCTCAAATACAGTAAGACCCCACTAACAAACAGTGGGCCACCCACAGAGGACCTGTCAACATCTGCCACAGACCAGGACGCTCCCAGAAACACTCATTTCTATTTTCTGATTGTTCACGTGCTGCTATGCTGCTGCGTGTGGACCATTTAAAACAAAATGATACATGTTAAATCTCTAAAATCAGCTATTATAGACCAATTTTCATACAATGGTAATTACGTATAACAAAGTAATTTAAGATTATTTAATATTCAGTATTTAATATTCAGTATTTAATATTCAGCAAACAGCTATTAAACGAAAAATATACTGAAAATACCAACAACTTTTTGTGAATTAATTGAAAATACAAGGCAGTATGGATATTAATTTTACTTCCTTCTTGATGCAGTGAGGCTTTCTCAGTCAGAACCATGTACAGATGTTCATTTCTCATGTTTTTTTAGGGCTTTTGATTACATTGGGATTTATGTATGTTTTAAGTAATCTAGTGAGAATTTTGAGAGTTTATAGAGTGGCCTCAAGCACTTTATAGTTTTAAAAGTGTTTTACTGTAAATTTGTAACTAGGGTTTCCTTCCTTTCAGTGACGCACACAGAAGTGTCCGATGGACCATAGTAAGAAATTTCATCGTGCTCCTTCATGGAGAATCTGCTAAACACAGCTGTACAGCGGCCCATCATTCAAATCAAAGAAATCAGTAGTTTAGGAATATAAGCTTTGAACGCGGTTTATGAGCGGAGAGGCCGTACCTGTGTGGGCACCGATGCTGGTACTGATGTGTCGAGGTGGTAAGATGATGAGAACTTTGTCAGCCTGATCAGCCTGAGAGTTCAGCCAGCGGAGCGGACCTTGTTCTGCCAGACTGACCCTCTGCCACATGTCTATCACTACACTCAGACCTTTACGACTCTGCAGGAAATCGGCCAGGGCCATCACCGCCTGCTGGAACTGACTGTCCACCGCCGGGTACGCCAGCAACACCCGGACCGGGCCGGCGGGGACTGGGCTCCGCCTGCGCTCCACAAACAAACGCCCCATCCAGAGTCGGTCTGGGGGACAGTTCAGAAAAACATGAGGGTCCAAACTCGGAGAAGTAGAAGGAGAATCTGAATTGGGGGGTGCTGTTTTTTGTAAGAGATTTCGAGAGTCACTTGTAACTAAAAGGCAAAAGATGAGAAAATGGTGAACATGATGCAAGCACTTCATGTGGCAACTGCATTTACACAAAACCTTTTAACACTAGAGATTCTCAGTCATGGTGCAATAGAGAATTAAAGCAACAGAACTGACCATCATAACTTTATGAATACAGCTGTAGAATAACAAATAACTAGAAAAAAGAAAATTCCTGAAGAAATGGGCCTGCTGTCAAGAAACACCCTACAGATTCCATACCAAACATCTCCTATATAGCATTAGCATAGCATTAACATAATAATAGCATTAGCATAGTGTAGACAATATGCTTCATTGATTTCATAGAGCAGGGCCATAATTAGAGCGATGGAGAAAATCGTTCCCTCTCCTTAGTGGGTCACATGTCTGTGCTGGACCAATCATGGAACAAGTTCAGTCCCTGGTGATGCCCCAGACCACCGTTACCATGAGTGGACCTGGAGGTTGCCCCTGGTGTCTGTGGGCTGATAGTATAGAATTGTGGGTTCATGTTCTCCAAGCATGTTCTGTCCAGTGGCGTTAGATGTAATTTGAAAAGAGGCAGTAGCTTCTTGTTGCTCAGAGGATGTGCTGGTGGAGTGTTACTATGGGAGTCCTAACTGAGTCAGTGAAACTGGCCATGTATCAACAGCCAATACTGTGAATAGATCTATAGCCAAGTATCAAAATGTAACAAGTAATTTCACTGATAATGAAACTGATGGTGCTCTCTGGCGTTGGTCCACTGGAGCCCAGACCCATCTTTACACAATCTTAAGCTTCCACGCCTCGCTAACATGTACCAGATCCCAGCCAAAGCAGCAGGGATTTTAATCATCAGTTTATTAGTAATGCTCTGTAATAGTGCACAGTCCTTCAGAGTGAACTAAAGAGGAGCGAGTCCAAGAGCGAGTGTGTGAGACAGAAAGAGGGAGAGAATAGACTAAAATTACTTCAATTAAGATTGGCTTTTTTCTCTTATTATTTAACTGAGTTTATTAACAACAGCTATTGTAGATCATTTATACTCATTATTTACTCAATATTTACTCATACTCTCCACATCCACACCTCCTTATTACTTACAGAAGCAGATAAGGATCAGAAGAACAGCCACGGCTGCAGCACATCCTGCCATGATCAGCAGAGCAGTATTGTCTGGTTTCTCTGGTTTCACTGGTTTCACTGGTTCAGGTTCTGGTTTTGAAAAAAGTAGAAAGAAACAATTAGTGTGGGATGCTTGCAGACGACCACACAGTCATAGATGTTCAAAGGTCAAATATCAGCTACAATGACATAAATACCAATCAGCCACAATATCAAAACCAACGGCCCGATTGTCTAGGAGAGAAGACGTGGGTGGGGGCCGAAATGGATGATTCTGAAAATTGGGGGCGGGTACATGGCAGTAGCTCTTCTGTGGGATCGGATTTACATTTCCGCCATTTATCAGACACTTTTATCCAAAGCGACTTCCATTCCCTACCCACAGAGGGCAGTCTGCCTGGAGACACTCAGGGGTTTACGGTCTTGCTCAGGAACCCAGTGGTGCTGAAGGTAGGATTCGAACCCATGACCTCTTGGAACCCAGTGGTGCTGAAGGTAGGATTCGAACCCATGACCTCTTGGTCACCTAACCTGTTAATGGCTTTAATATTGTGGCTGAGAATATGGAGGAAAAGAGTTCAGAGTAAAGTCGGGGTCCTCACTTGTGCAGGTAACATTATGGGATTTACAGCAACATCCACAGAAATCAAAATATGGTATTATCTGTAATGAAATAAGATTCATTAGTACCTTGGTCACATGGCTTTATCTGTGTTTACAGAGAATGCCAGTGTGATTACCCAAAATATTTTATTCACTCAAAAACGAACATATGGATAAATTTAATAATGTCAGCTGTGTTTAGCTGATCCATCCCTGCTGCGTCTGTACAGCGAATCTGTGAGTTGCAAAGCTTATACAGTACTGTGCAAAAGTCTGAGGCACCTGTGCAAGTCATTTCTATCAGTAGTGGCTTGTTTCTGCAGCAAAAACAGCAGAATATGAGAACAAATGCAAACAAACAAGCAGTAAAAAGTATCAAGATTTCTTTTTTCTAAAAAGTGGTGGATATTCTGTGAGCTGTTAAAAGAACACATGTTTGCATCCAGGTTTCTGCTCAGGGCCTCCAGTCATTGGGTGAATGAATAAAATTCCATAATCAGCACCTAATTTAATCTACTGCAGTAAAAAGAGCCGAACCAGGGATTTGAAAACTGGGCTTCCATGAGGAAAGAGGTTTGGAAATGGTTCTGCGAACACTTTGCCACACATGAAACCACCATTTACTGTATTAATTTGTATTATAATTTGTCTTTGTTGTAATGTAAGAGTTTAACACTAACTTAACACCACTGCCCAGCAGCAAACACCTTTTAAGCAGCATTTTCTCAGGGGACTAAGACTTTTGCACAGTACTGTAGTTAAACAGGCCATTATGAAAACATGAAGATGGTGTTTACAGACATCTACTTCCAGTTTGTCACACGGCCCAGGATATTTCAGTTTCTCTGTAACAGTCTTGACTTCTCTACGCTGTGAGAAAAACAGAAAACAACCTGAAACTGTCATCATAAAAAGAAATGCAAAACAAAATATGCAGAGAAACGTCTATTAAAGGAGTGATTCTCAAAAGGGGGGATTGTATCTGTTCTTTGTCTTTATAATTTTGTAATTTAATAAACAAATGATTTATTTATTAGATACCACACATTAGGGCGGGAGGGGCCAAGTGAGTAAAAGACTTGTCTGTGAACCCAATAACCACGAAGTTACAGGGTCAACCCCCCCCACTTTCTACCATTGTGCCCTACAGCAAGACACTTATCCCCCAGTGTCTTCAGGGGGACTGTCCCTGTAACTAACGACTGTAAGACTGTCTCTGTAACTAACGACTGGAAGACTGTCTCTGTAACTAACGACTGGAAGACTGTCTCTGTAACTAACGACTGGAAGACTGTCTCTGTAACTAATGACTGTAAGACCGTCTCTGTAACTAATGACTGTAAGTCTGTCTCTGTAATCAATGACTATAAGACCGTCTCTGTAACTAACGACTGTAAGACTGTCTCTGAAACTAATGACTGTGAGACTGTCCCTGTAATCAATGACTGTAAGACTGTCCCTGTAACTAACGACTGTAAGACTGTCTCTGTAACTAATGACTGTGAGACTGTCCCTGTAACT
>JBBPDC010150999.1:0-21124 GCA_037974485.1 Hemigrammopetersius urotaenia | reverse complement strand
ACACACACACACACACACACACACACACACACACACACACACACACACACACACACACACACACACACACAAACGCACACACAATCATTAAATTAAACTGCCACTCCAGTGCAGTTAGCAATCTCAAGACATCTAATGTGTCAGTTTATTTTCTATTATTAATTAAAAGGCATTCATAAATGTGACCATAGGCTCAAAAGCGACTGCTCCAGAGAATACCACTGCATAGTCAGTGCTTAGCTATTATATTATGTGTGAATGATGTGTGTATTATGTGCTGATTTTGAAGGCTTTATTTTTGGGACTTCTCTGTGGAACGTGAGGCACTAGTAGGTGAGGGTCAATGGTACCATGACGCAAATGTCACCAACATCCCAAGGCGTGTTCTTGTTCTGCTGTTGCTGTTCAAGAAGCTATACAGAAACTCACATGTACTGACAACCAATCACCATGGCCCCAATACCATTTAAAAGTATAGACTCAGATATAATAATGAGCAAATATACTATGTGTCTGAATGGTACCTCTGTCTTAGCGTTGGCTCTATTGATAGGCAGGAGACTCTGATCCACAGAGGATCATAGGTGGCCAGGGGACTTAGAAATGAGAAGTACCCTCACTCTTTTTTAGATGGTCTTCCCTGCCTCCCATCAGTGCAATGCTATACAACCTTGCTTGTTTGTTTAACCTTGCTCAAGGTTACCTCAGTTGCAGTCCTGGGATTCAAATCCACAACCTTGCAATTGCAGGGGGCACATCCCTAACCAGCAGGCCACCAACTTCAGGTGGTCATCAGGAGAATAGAAGATCCAGCCAGCATGTGGAATTGTATATGACAAAACTGTATCCAAAAAAAGCAATATCAAGCTGCATCAAGAAAAAAAGTGGCAATTCTGAATCTACAGCGGAAGGGATTTGCACAATTTTTTAGTCAGTGCATAAAATTTTTCATAGTTTTCTCTATTTCTCTAAAATGTGGAAAAATGCAAAAAAAAAAAAAGGAAACACATTCATGGGTTGGTGGATCTAAACTGGTACTGTATGTCTATAAAGGGTAAAGAGTCAAGTCAGACTAAAGCATGGGCGTCTGCATAGGCACAGGGTGATATTTCCTCTTGGCTGCCGTCTTTCGGTCTGTTAGCTGATGCCAGGTTTTAAAGAACTTTCCAGAGCCTCACGCTGAATCACAAGAAAGCAAGGAAACTAAATATTGTTAACAACTGAGCCAGGCCTATTCCTTATTATCAATTCATCTTTTATTCATATTTTCCAACCGCCTCAGTGAGATCATATAAAACCATTACCTACGTACACTGTTCAGATAATACAATAGGCTCCCGACCTCTTAGTATTTGTCTATGCAACTGATAAAATCATTTTTTGTGTTATTTAATTATTATGCAGTTAATTAAATATTTATGTGTTGAATTCTATTTACATTCTGTTTCAACAGATTTAAGTCTGTTGTTTGACTTTTTCAAATTTGCTTTTCAATATCCAAAAAAAACCAAAAACATGGCAAAGATGTAAACAATGGTTTTGCAAAACAAGACCAAATAACTTTCCATCAAATTCAAATAATAAGAGAATATCTCCTCTTCTACTGGATTATGGAAAAGTTCAGAATTCTACAGAATTTGTTTTGAGTTATGGGCTATTAATAGAGATAAACATCTGTTTTGTTGTACTGCCCAATGAACCATGAGCTATAGTGTGAGATTTAAACCGTGGGCTAAATCCTATATACTGCATGTATTTAAATTTTTTCACATATTTGTGTCAGTTTATGTCCCAAAAAGTCATCATTCATTTTATATGCCCATCTTTCCCACTGTATGCCTTAATTTTATTATCTTTATTGCCTTTAAGAAATATACAAGTAAATGATCTCTGTTTTAATTAGCCAGGCTGTCCAGGCTGCAAGGCTCTTTATTGCTGAAGATGTGGAGCTAAAGTGCTGTTGACTGAATAGGTGTATAAATGAGTAGCCATTAAAAAAACAGGTCATTCAGATCAGTTCAGCCCATTTGATTGTAAGAACTGTGGAGTAAATTAGATGTTATCAGATTGGAAAATGCAGTTTTCCATGATATGCACCCTTCAACATAACTCTTAATTTGGGTCTTTATCTTTTTCTTGGCTAACGGGTGGCAAAAGCAGTTCCATCATTGGTTTGTTTTTTCTGTATTAATTCCTTCTTGGTTATTATTCGTACCGGTACATTTCTTTCCACAGTAGAGACATTGTATTGTTGTACTGTATCCACTTTAGCAGAATTAGCCTTGAATATTTTCCATGTGATTTAGCCCTAAAAGCTTCCTTATCGAGGCAACGCACTTCAATCGCAACCACATGGAAGTTTATGATAGTTCAAAAGTAGCAGCCAGTTTTCTAAACAAACCACGGTGTGTCCTTCTGTTTGAACAATATGGATTAGGCTTACAAGCACTTCCTGCTGCACAGTGATAGATACGTTTGGCTAATAAAACTATCCTGTGTTTTGGTTTTTTTTTTTATGAGAGCTTTTAACACTGTGCCATGGTTAACAAAATAACAGCAAGGTCATGAATAAGCCTCCCTGAGCAAGCACATTCCTGTCTGTTTTTAAAACTTACAGAGTGCCAGGAGCAATACTACTGTTACACACACTCCCAGTGTATTAATAAACTCCAAGTGTTGACTGAGTAAAGCTAGAATGTTGTGGCCCTGTGGCCCTGCTTTTGTAAAAATATTAGAGAAAACACTCTCTTAATTTCTGCTCGAGTTTATTAACTTTGGCAAACTTTACATATTTGAATACACTTATTCACATATTTGGTGGTCATTTTATCAGGAACACACACCTTCAGTAGAAAGAGACCATCACAGGACCACTGCTGATCAGATATTTGGGTGATGGATCATTGGCAGGTACAGCAGGGTCTATGACATGAGTATATGAGCGTATCAGGCACAGCATAATTTGCTTAATCTTGATAATGGCTCACTGCCCAATAGTTATATCGCATATATATATAGCAGCTATATATATATAGCAGTTATATCAGTTCTAACCAGTGATGAATGTTAAATGGCCAGAAGCTGACCAGTATGTAGGGTTATATTTTCAGAAGCTGACCAGTAATGAAGGTTATATGTTCAGAAGCTGACTATGGTTATATAACCACAATCCAACCAGTAATTAAGGTTATATGGTCAGAAGCTGACCAGTGATGGTAATATGGTTAGGAGCTGACCAGTGATGAAGGTTATATGTTTAGAAGCTGACCAGTGATGGTTATATGGGCAGAAGCCAACCAATGATGAAGGGTATATGTTCAGAAGCTGACCATTGATGATAGTTATAGGATTAGATACTGACCAGTGATGAAGATTATATGTTCAGATGCTGACCAGCAATAGTTATATGTTTAGAAGTTGACCAGTGATGAAGGCTATATGGTTGGAAGCAGTCCAGCGATTGTTACATGGAAAGAAGCTGACCAGTGATGAAGGTTATACATTCAGGAGCTGACCAGTGATGAAGCTGAATGGTATGATACTAGAGGATTCCTAGCATAAATCAGATGGGCTACAGCCTCTAACTGAACATAAGGAAAATGGAGCTACAAGGGAGGTGTTTCTGATAAAGTCGCCAGTTAGTATAGAGTAAGTTTGCTAGGTTTGGGTTGTGTGGTTTGGTTTGGTATGACTGTTGTTTTCTCACAGTAATATGAGACGAATGAGGCCCTCATTAAACACTAGAGGGTGCTGATATGTAAGAGGAACAAGGAAAAAGGGGGATGTTAATGCAGCAGTTACAAAGCCAACATTAAAGCAACAAACAGTTCAAATGTCATAGACACTGAAAAGAATGACCTAATGTCATTTATCCACTACCCAGTCAGGTAATATTTTTGCTGGAAATTTCAGCCATTCTGCCAGCTTTTAGGCTAAATGGATGCCTGATAAGAGATTTGTTCAGCATGAAACAGGTAGAACTCATTATTTCCCAATTATGGAGCAAGAATGTCTGTGGTGAGCTTATCGCAGCAGCCCAGGACCCAGGAACACATTTAAATGCTGCGCCAAACTAATGTTTCAGAAAATCAGGCTTATGCTTTGGTGCATACAGAATTACTGTTGAATAATGAGTCTATCCTGCAAAAAGTAATAATTAATACAAAAAGTAATAAACAAAAAGACTCAGCAGCAGACAGCTTTGGATGGATGTAAATTAGTGAAATACATACCTTAGCATTGGCCTCTTACAAAGATAGTTGTACATCCATGTCCATAAAGCCATAGAAAACTCTTTTTGTACTTAAACACAGTGCTATCTGTGTATAAGGTCCTGCTGTCGCAGAAAGCAAGCTGCCATTGAAAAGGATGGCATAATATTCCAAGGAGTCAAGCAGGCCTACTCTAGTCATCGCAGGGCTGACCTGCTTGTTGACCAGAGGTCTTCTACAGTCAGATTGTGTTTGCCTTGTGACTCTTTCTGTTGACTTTTAGCCAGTGCTGTGGTTAATAATATAGTAGACAGTATTCTGATTTTTAAGTCCATTCATAATGTTTATAGGTTTTAAGTAGACATGGCACGATACCACTTTTTTTTTGTCCGATACCGATATTGTAAATTTGGATATCTGCTGATACGATGCAAATCTGATACTTAAACAGAAAATAAAAAATAATGCTTTCAGAAAATAAATTTTGTATACCTTCACACAAATATAAAAATCATAACTGTGATATAATAAGGGAGAAACATTGCACAGAAAATGTACCATTGCACATGGTATAGTAAGATGTCCCCTATGGAGTGCCGTTTGTAAGAACAGCTTAACAAATTTAGAGGTGTTTTCTCAGCATTTAATGCAATTTTCATACATTTACAGCTAAATTTGTTCAAAAATAAACTAAATGTTGCACTTTTACACATGGCGACTTTAAATGTGGGATTTTAATGTAGCACTTTTACAAAAGACAAGATATGCTTATTGGCCACGCCCTGTGTTTTACAATTAGCTGTTACTTAGCAGGGGGTCTGGACTGCGTGCTGTGATATCCCCTCACCAACATTGAAGATTTGTCTTAAATGATTTTAAATCTAAATGTTAAATATGAAAAATATATCTCACACTCTAAATGTGAAACTTCACAGTTTGATAGGGCTCAGTGAGACCTTTTTGTTTTTCCCTGTTTTGTTATTGTGCCTTTAAGCCTATATATGTAAATAACTTCTGTTCTGATTGGCTGCCTTTTTTTGTGTCTCATGGGGACCCCGAGGTCCAGCCTGGAAAAAATTGAACAGTTAAAGTTAAAACCGAAAAATAAATTTTAGCCTCCTTTCTAATGTCTAACATCTTTTTTGATCATTTTGCTCCCTGACAGCCAGGAATTGCTGTGGACTAAATGGGTAGTGATTTGTAAAAACTGTTTATTGTTGTGACATCATAACCCTGGTGAAGTTAAAACTGGGTGGTTTTAAAGCTTAGTTTACTGGGGTATGGATTGTTTGTCTGTAAAGCATTTTAAACCTATTTGTTTACAAGAAATGGCAATATTCTTTATTTGGGCACTTTAAGGTGAGAAATGGTAAGATTGGTTAGATTTTTCAGCTTTTCATGTGAGACTGATGAGATTCTAATCGATCCTTAATTACAATGCGATCAAAATGAAATGCAGTTGTTTTGTTTGTTAGCATGAGAACAAAGTAAAAGCATGAAAGTCTCTCTCTCTCTCTCTCTCTCTCTTACTGCCTCTCTCTTTCTCGCTCTCACTCTCATTACTAAGAAAGCCTTCTCTCCCTCAATCCTGAGGCCTGATCCAGTATTAATTGTCACATTTCAAAGCTTGGTAGCGCCAGTTGTGGAGATGAGACAGATGTTTTCAATTATAGCCCGTTGTAATCGCCCTGCTGTGGCTGTGACGGTGCTGGGAGCTGGGTTTTTGCTGATTTTGGGCCAGGCATGCCTGACTTTTGCACTGCTTTCACCTCCTCCAGTGTTTTTGACAGGACGATTAATCTATACAGGAGGATTATCGCTGCTATGCCACAGAGCTGGAAATACAGTAGTGAGCTCTGTTCACCCACAGCTAATGATTCAAGCACATAATGAAGCTCTTGTCTACCTCTCTAATGATGCACCAGTGGTGGAATTAGTGGCCTGACTAAGTGGTATGCCACTGTTTTTCACCTAGCCAATAAGAAACACTCACACTGTTGAAACTTTTCTGTGTGCAAGAGTGCCACCAGGATAAATTGCTGTTGATTTTATTTCAAATAATTTTTTTTATTGTTTGTTCTAGTATATAAACACTATTGAAGTTCACTGTACTCTGTTCAGTCCTTATAGCCGACATACAAGGAGAAAATCTGTATGTAACTGAGACCCAAAAGCTCATTAAGGAGTTTAGTGTGTGTATGTGTGTTTAGAGGAAATCCTCCCCATAACATGACCTCACACACTTGGAAAATGAGCTATGAGGACAATGCCTGGATTTTCTCCACTTTCCAGAGCTGTGTTTTCCAGGGAAGGAAAGCGATAAGAAGCAGAGGAAAGCATTTTCCCATCAAAACACGCAAACATACACACCCCACACGTACACACACATACATTGTAAGTGTAGAATGTAAAAGAAGACGCACGTTAGCTTCACAGAAAGTGTGCAGATGGCCCCTGGAAGCGGAAGAGCAGAACACAGTGTCCACAGGTGCAGACCATGTTTTGCATGTGACCTCAGATGGTTCTGCTGAAGTCATTTAACATCAGCAAACTTATATTGTTAGCCTGTTTGATTTTGGAATGCCTTAAGCAAGGGTTAAATGCAGAGAAAGAATTTCACACTGTTCACACTGTGTGCCGCGCTGTGCTACGTTCATGCGTGACTGTAAGACGAGTTACAAGAAAAATGCAGAATATTGGTCCTTTAAAAACTGTAGCACATGGCTGGCTCTAGCTGGTGTGCACTTTCTAATCACAGTGTTTCTGTCCAATGCATTTGAGTGCAAAGATAATTGTGCTGTCATCACACCATGCTGAGTCTCCTACAGCAGCTTAAAATAGTTTGGGTTATTATGAGTGGAGTCTGTTCATCAGTCTGTGTGATGATTTCTGGAGGAGCGAGAACAGCGCATTAGTGAGGACAATCAAACATTCATTCATGACCAGCAGGCCAACAGCTGCTCTCTCATCAGTTATCTACAACCTCCAGCAGTGGCATTCCAGATGTTTGACAGTGACGTCTAGGGCTATCTTTTACACAGTGTCTGTAAAAACACAGAAAGTTTCCTCCATCTGGCCAACAAGTGGTGGTGGGAACAGCCTGGTGATACAGAGAGTTATTTATACTGCGCTACAGATGTTACCCATGAGTTATGCATTTTCACACTCTTAAAATAAGGACAGTGATTCAATGCGCAGATACAGAACATGCCCTGAATAACTGAAAAAAGTTTCGCTAAAGGTCCTCAATATGATCTCAGCATCTTGTTTGATAACACCTTGATCATTCAATCAGAAGATGCACCAAGCCCTGGCTTGACCCACCATCCTTCAAGGCACACAAGTGACAACTTTCACTGACTGTCTTCTTAGAAGTGTCACTCACTGTCTTCAAACAAGGAGAACTCACTGGAGATTTTGTTGAGAAGCATTTCAATGAGTATTAATCCAACATTTGTTGATATCTATATATGTCTTATTTGCACTTTGCTACAAACATTAACTTAGCATTTTAAATGCCTTGTAATTGCACATAAGGGTTTTAATATATTGTATATTTCTTTAGACTTACAGACTTACAGTGTCTCATGAACTGCCTTGAAAATTGCACCTGCCTTTCTGGAACTTAAAGTGGTTTGATATATAACTCAAAGGGAGAATGTACTTTCTAGTCTAGCTGAGCATTGTTCCTATGAAGATAATATTCTATGTGGTGATCTACAGGGTTCTGTATTAGGCCCACATTTATTTGTAAATGCTCCTATTATCATTATTTTAACAAAAAAAACAGGGAGTCAGTTATCACAGCTACACCATTGGTGTCTGAATACATGTACATATACAGTCAAATGTTACGAGTGCTTTCAATAAACATACTGTCCATGGACAATGAAGTGAAGCATACCTGTCACAAGAAGAAATGAGAAATTTTGGTGCGATTTTAGGTCACAATTAAACTTCAGTCGCACACTGATCACACTTTCACTTAGGAAAGAATCCCACAAGTTAGTCCTTTTCTCAAACTGCAAGAGATTCCGAGAAGCTGATCCATTCTTTTATATGTACATTGGATTATCAAAAACCACAACTGACAATTTACAACTTGTTCAGAATGCTGCAGTCAGAGGTCTTATACAGGCAAAAATGAGAGAACATATAAGGCCTGTTCTTGTTGCCAGTCTGTTTCATTTAGAATGGATGAAAAACTAAATATTTTCAAACAAAATGTATTCATATTTGAGCTTCAAGGAGCAAATACTGCTTAACTGAATGTTCCTAGAATGAAGCAGAAAAAACAGCCTTTTGATTTTGACACCCGTAGTTACAAGCATCTACATTTTTATTTATTTGAAGAAAATATTATTTGCATCACATAGTTTAAAATGTCAGTAAGATTCATTTGATTATGATTCTTTAGGAGACAATTCAATGCATTATAATAATATAATTATCAGCACAGTTCTGTTTGACCTTGATTCTTTAGCATAATTTCAATAAGATATAATTTCATCATTTCAAATTAAATCAAAATTCATATTGATTATGATTATTTAGTGCATAATGAAATGTGAAGTTAACTTTTTATTGTTGCATTTTCCAAGAATTTAGTGACCCAAAATGAGTGCATATATTATTGAACATACCAAATGGTCACTTTACTCTTCTGTGGTGGAACCACACTTTTTATCCAAAAATATATTCATTTTTTTGAAAGTGGATCACAACACGGGGGAGAGAAACTGAAAAAATACGGCAAAATGTTTAAATGGATTTTAAAAATCTACTGTACAGGAAAAACTTTAAGGCGGATGACAAGTCTCATTTAGACAGCTAGAGAAAAACATGCTTCCTGAATTTATCTACCTACAGCCCATTTCCTCTTACTCTTCCAAATCTGAACGCCATGTCATTCTGAATACTCTTCAGAGACTAAAAACTCCATCTCAAATGATGATAATGATGATGATGAGCTCATAGTTCCATTTACCCGGCTCAGTGAATTATACTTCTCTGAGCATTTTCAAAGCAACTTGATGGAACGCAGTCTACTAATTGTCGACTAAATCTACTTCACATTAAACTCGTCATTATTTTTGGGTTTAATTTTATTCAGTTATGTGTGTTCAGTACTTGGTGTGCCTTGTTGTAGATCACACACTATCTGGACAAAAGTATTGGGACACGCCTCCACAAACTCCATATTAACATTTATGTAATAGAGGGTAATGTCATTAAAGTCCCTGCTGGTGTAATGGTGTCCCAGTACTTTTGTCCATATCGTGTATCTGTCACTTTCTGTACGTTTACATTTGTGGCATTTAGCAGACGCTTTTGTATACCTAACAATGGAATGTCGCTTTGGATAAAATGGTCCGGAGGCAAGTATCCTACCCACTGAGCTACTTTCTGTACATACAAATATCTGTTTATGTCATTATTTCATCGAAACAACAATACTTTTACCCAAGAATGGATTTAGGTTGCTATTTCCATCTCTGGAACCAAAGCTCTTAGCCTTGCACCAGCTCAGTGTCATCTCCTAAAGCTTCATACCCACTTATGACTTCTTTGCCAGTAGAAGATAAAGATCATAAGCTATCCCAAAAAACATTCACATGCTTTCTAAGTCTCATATCTTATGTCCAGTTAGGTCTGGGCTTGCAGCTCTTTCTAAGAGATAAATATCTTTAAACTTATAAAAAGAGGCTTAGAGCATTTATCAAATCATGTAACGCTGTGATGTGAACCCCACCATGCACCCACTGAACTCACTAAAAGGGCCGTAATGTTAAGTTGTGTCCACATTGCAAATACAAAAAAAATCATATTTAAAATGCATTCTCCTGACTGAAAATAGAACTTAAAGATAACATGAAATCAAACCTTAGGACGAACATGAAGCTACTTTGCAAACACAGGATCTGTCCATTCAGTGATTCACCTATAAAAAATAAGATGATTGCATTTTTCTGTTTTGAACATCCATGAATCAGCTACAGCAGTGCTGTGGTATTCTCCAGAGCAGGGGTCGGCAACCCGTAGCTCTGGAGCCGCATGCGGCTCTTTCATCCTTATGTGGCGGCTTTTGATAAATAATAATTTAAAACTAGAATGGCGGTTAACTGGGTATATCTGTAATGGCTGTGTGCGTCAATTGACGCAGTGCCCAGTTTTGCACAAGGCGCTTCCTGATACAATGCTGCAGGATGTTTGAATGTTTAGTCATGGAGCCTGCCGGCATACATCCATGCAAGATGCAGCCAGCAGACACAGCTAGTGTCCAGACACTTTGGAACCAGATCCCGCCATACAGCGCCAGTCGCCATATCAGAATCAGAATCACGTTTATTGGCCAAGCATGTGAGCGACACATACAAGGAAACAATATATGTTAGCTGTTCCAATAGGCCAATAGACGTGATTCTGATGAAATTATGTCATTTGACACTGTCAGTCATTCTAGGTGCTAAGTGTATTTTATTTTTTTATTGTATTTTATTGTATTTTATTGTATTTCGAAATTTGAAGATTATTGTGATCTTGTAACATTAAACTACAATGTGTTTAATTTTTTGTGTTCAAAATGTTTTCTTTGAATAAATAAAATTTCACAAGCAACACACTAGCCTAGTTTTTATACATAGCATAAAAGTAAAAAGCAATATCTTCATTTTAGATGTCAAAAAGGATTTGCAGCTCCAGTCTTCAACCCCTTAGACAGCACTGCATCAAGAACTGAAGAGATTTAGTATGTTCTGTACACATTACAAAGGCATGGCTATGACTTTTAAAAATATTTTGCAGGCTTGAAATGCAGAAATTGATTTATATTAGCAAATTAAATGAAGCTGACCAGATATCTTGCATTCATTCTATTTGTGAATAATTAAAAGTTAAAGTAAATTTAAGACTAACTGAATTTTTTTTCAGATTTTTATCATTTTGTTTTGGAATTTAGACTACGTGTTTTAGAAATGGGCAAAGAAAAAGTATTGGGATGCTTGACAATAACACAAACAGAGACTTTGTACCCATTCATTCTGCATAGCAGTCCCCAAACTTTTTGTGCCACGGACCAGTTACATGTAAAACAATATTTTCTCTTTTTTTACTCACTTTTGCTAGCTTGTGGGCTAAAGCTCTGATGTACCATAATATACGACCAAGATGATCTCTTTCAGATCCCTTTCAGATAATCAATGAAATATACTGCTCAAAAAAAAGTCAATCACACATCTGTGAAATTAAACTGTCCACTTAGGAGGCATTACTGATTGGCACTGAGAGAGTGTAGACTGTAAATCAATGTTGCCTCCTAAGTGGACAGTTTGATTTCACAGACATGTGATTGACTTGAAGTTACATTGTGTTGTTTAAGTGTTCCCTTTATGTTTTTGAGCAGTATATTTTTATTCTGTTTTTCTGTTCGGCCCGGTACCAAATGAGTCACAGACCGATACCGCGGCCCAGTGGTAGAACATTTATGAGGTCAGACCCTGATGCTGAACGAAAAGGTCTGTATCACAATCTCTGTACCAAAGGTCTTGGATGGGGTGGAGGTCAGGGCTCTGTGCAGACCAGTCAAGTTCTTCCACACAAAACTCATCCAGCCTTGTCTAATGGAGCTTGCTTTGTGCACTGGTTCACAATCATGCTAGAATAGAAAAGGTTCTTCCCCAAACTGTGTCCACAAAGTTGGAAGCATGGTGTTGTCCAAAATGTCTTGGCATGAACCATTAAGATTGCCCTTCACTGGAAGTAAGGGGCCTAGCCCAAACCCTGAAAACCAGATGACAGGTTAATCACAGCTAGCCCAAGAGATGGGGTACTTTTTTATCTCATGATAAAAAAGCTTAGAGAAGGCACACAGTATTTATGCTATCGAGCAGACATTCAGACTCCTACTGCTAAACACTCTGTGGTGAGAAACCAAGCAAAGGCGATTACAGTTGACCTCTTGTTCAGATGGTGGAGCAGAACGCTGTAGATTAGCTTACTGCTGCTGTCCTTTAGTAACATGATTTCATGTCTGGAGTGTCTCAGAAGAGTTTTTACATGCCTGGCTTAGTCCATCTCCCACTGCATCATCATGTTTCTTTCACCTGGGGGCTTGTTGCATAGAATAGGATTTAAATGCCACACTGAACATATTTTAGATTTTAAACAAAGCTCCTGACGTTTGTTATCATCGATGTCTAATTAAAACCTTATAACTCCTGTTTTTTCAGGGGGTTTTTTAAGTTTAAAAGTTTTTTCTTGGTATCATCTGAATATTTCATACTACATGAATTGAAATTTGGACAAAAGTTTTGGGATGTGACTATTACATGACATGGTCTTTAATAACTTTAATATGGAGTTGGCCCCCCCTTTGCAGCAATATCAGCTTCCACTCTTCTTGGAAGGCTTGCTAGAAGCTTTTGGAGTGTATCTGTGGGAATTTGTGTCCATTCCATTGATGAGGTCAGGCACCGATGTTGGACGAGAAGGCCTGGCTGGCAATCTCCGTTCCAGTTCATCCCAAAGGTGTTGAATGGGGTTGAGGTCAGGGCTCTGTGTGTCAAGTTCTTCCTCACCAAACTCGTCCAGCCATGTCTTTATGGACCTTGCTTTGTGCACAGCACAGTCATGCTGTTGGAAGCATGGCGTTGTGCAGAATATCTTGGTACACTGAAACTTTATGATCGCCATTCACTGGAGCTAAGGTTCTTAGCCCAAATGCTGAAAAACAGGATTGTCTCAGTACTTTTGTCCACATAGTGTACCAGCTCACTGTGAAAGCAGACTTGTAGTTTAATTTAAGGTTTATTTCAGCATTTGTTTCAGCAGGTATTGCTTGTTAGTTCTTCAGAGATAGCTTATTAGTGCTAAACAAATGTATGTGTCCACATTAACTCTTCCCCCATGACTGCTGAAATTCATTACTGATGCCATTTTTCAGCAGAAATGGCTTTTACACTGAAAATAATTATTTTTGTATATATTAGATCCCCATTAGCATGCTTTTTTATTCCTTTAGGTAATGTGTGTGTGTCTATGTAGTTGTGTTGTGTTCATTAGGTTTACAACACATTATGACTCCTTTTTTTCAGGCTAGGTTGAATGACTCTGCAGCTCTATTCAGTTCATTCGATTCTTTGTTTAGGTGCATGCTTTACAATGTTCCCACTGTCAGTAAACAACCATCATGCAGTGCGCGGTCAGTTTATGAGAGATAAATGGCCTGCCTGTCTGCCTGGGCCCCTTAATTGCTCTGTTGCCCAGCAGCTGGCCGACCCTTTAGACGGCCATTACTGTGTCTGTGTCGCTTATCGTACAAATTAATTGCGGGTCGTGAACTGAAAGCTGCTGTCCCAGAGCATGTCCCTGTCTAAACTCTCTTTCTGTGTCTGTTTTCCTTTTACTTTTTTTAAATTGCAGAGCCAGAGAGAGGTGAGCCGAGGCCCTGCTCTGTGGAGGATGTACACAGCCTGGACAGGAAGCAGCTCAGTAAGGACGAGCGCGAGCGTCTGGACCCCTGGTCCCCCCGCACGGTGCCCCGCAGACACACACTAAACATGCAGCCACACGACGTGGAGCGCAGGAAGGAGGCCTTCCTTGAGCACCTGAAGCAGAAATACCCCCACCATGCCTCCATCATCATGGGTCACCAGGAGAGTCTCCGAGACCATGTAAGTGTCAAATGTATTTATTTTTTAATATATTATTTTATATTATATGCTGTATTGATCTCTGATTCCTCTGTTTTTAACCTGTTTACCTGAGAGTAATAGTGGGCAGCCAACAATGCAGGGACTTTAATCAGTGTGTGGATACCTCAGAGGTGCCACTGGTAGTCCTGGGATTCGAACCCACAGCCTTCTGACAGCAGGGGCAACTCTGTAACCTCCTTAATCAAATTAGCTATTAACCTCTTAAACTGGATTATTATTCAGTAACTATTGCGATACTAATAAGTAAGTTATGTAGTTATCAGAGTGGATCTCTTAAGGGTTAAGAACTAAATGCTGGCTTTGTGTGGTGAGATACTGCCGGTTGCAGGTTGTGTGAAATACAATTTCAAAGCAATTAATGGCCATAGCTGCATGCAGCATTTTCCAGAATTCCACTAGTTAACAATATTCGCAGTCATTCTTTTTCCCATAATGACAGCAGGTTAACAAGCAGAACCTGTCATGTTAAAGGCCACAAAAACTGATTTTTTCCTCACTTTTATGAAACACACTTTTCAAAATGCACAGAAACTAAAGTTTGTGGAAAATAAGCAATAAAGTCAATGTGAACTTTGTCATCGCAGCTATACAGTGAGACGAAACAGCGTGGCTCCAGATTTTACAGGGTACAAAGGACACAGAGTAAACATATAAAGGAAATATAAATGTAAATACTAAACCAGAGGTAAAAATGTACAGTTTGGTACAGGGATGTGCGGTGTGTTACAAGGTCATTTTTATCATTCGAAATAATCAGCAGTCAGGTGGAAAGCAACAGTACTGGAAAGTAATTTATGTGTGCAAAAGATCAGCAATTGTAAATAAATATACAGTCAATCTATGAAAAATACAGACACTCAGAGACAGTATCCAAGAACAAATGTAACATGGAAGTGTGTTTTGAATGTAGCTACATGTGCATTATAAAAGAAATGATGTGTAAAGGGCAATGTGAAAAGTCAGTTCACAGTATCAGATGTGTGTGGGCGTGTGTTTGTGAATGTGGGTGGGGTGGGGGAGTGAGTGGGCAGGGACTGCGGATATAAAACGGCTGTTTGGAATTCACTGTTTTTGTGACAAATGTCATACCATTTTGGAATTATATGAAGCATTTAAGTCCCATTTTTGAACAGGAAACAATACACAGCAGCCAATCAGAGCAGTTCATTTACATATATATCAGTCATAAAGGCACAGTAACTAAAATATCTGTTTGATCCTCTTTAATTCTTAAAGAGATGTAAGAGGGCAAAAAATTCAAGATGAATGTAGGATATAGGACCTTTAATGTGTAATTGTCATTTCATTATAAGCTTTGTCCAGTTACTGCACACTCACAAATTGAAAATGATTTTGTGTAGAAACTAATTAAAATATTACTTACAGTTTTCTCAGTTTCATGCCCAGTGCTCAGTACATTTTTGGTGGATTTGTACTTTTTGTATTACTTTTTGTATTAATACTATTACTTCTAGCATACAATCATATGCAATGGTTTAAATACCTCTACTGAAATAATAATAATAATAATAATAATAATAATAATAATAATAATAATAATAATAACAATACATTTTATTTGAAAAGCATCCAAGGACACTTAACACAACAAAATAATAAAACAACAAGCATAAAAGCAGACAACAGAAAATAAAAAATAATATGGCAAAGTGGTGAAGATTGTGCTGAATAAGCTGATTTTTTTTTTTTACCAGACCATATTTAATGTTATAAAAACAGAAACTCTGCGATTTGGTTGCCATAAAGTTTTCACACAACTGTGTCTGTGTGAATATTTTTGGCTGTGCCTTGTATGCCGGTGGTTCAATTTGCATTTTGTTCCCTGAGTCCTTTATTTTTGCTTTTTGTTGGGGTTTTTTTTGTTATTTGGTTTGGGTCGTAGTGGTAAAGGTGTTCACTTTTGATTCAGATCCTGGACTACTTTGCTGATGCTCATGTCAAAGATAGTATTTTATTTTAGACCCAATGATTATAAAAAGAGAAAAGCTGAGCCTGACAAACTTCAGCTCAAGATAATGGATGTCCCAATTTTATATGGACTTTAGTTTCTGGATCCAGATACATGCTACTCCTTCCTCAGTCTGTATATAACTGAAGCAGCACCATGTATACTGCAGTAGATGAAGCCATACATTTAGTTATTGGCAACACAATAATTTTAAACATATCAGACCTTTTCTAAGTGTGCTAATGTTTGATTAACAGCGTTCTGTGGTGTTATTTACGCTACAACACCGTGATAATGGTTTCCTACCGATGGACTGCTAGAAATGACATTTTTATAGCTATTCATTTCCACTTGACATTTCCAGTGCCTCCTTTTTGCTTGGGTAACCTTGAGCACTACACATGCTCAGAATTGACTATTTCATTGCCTCTAATACACACCCTGCAATATCTTACACAGCCATATCTTACATCTTACCTCACCATCTAATAATATATCAAAAATAACTTTTGTTGAGTTTTTGGTACTGTGCCTTTAAGGCTGATTTTTTGCCCTTTTCTTGGCTTGGCTGCCCTGCAATTGTGCCACAGACTTTAATATGGCGTTAATATAGAGGTGCAGTTATAAAAGCTTCCACTCTTCTTTGAAGGCTTTCTACAAGATTTTGAAGTGTTTCTGTGGGAATCGGTGCCCATTCATTCTATAGAGCATTTATTAATGTTGGACAAGAAGACCTTGCTCTCGATCTCCGTTCCAGTTCTTCCCCCTTCCTTTGTGCACAGTCATGCTGGAATAGAAACGGTTCTTCCCCAAACTGTGTCCTCTGTGGAAGCGTGGTGTTGTCCAAAATGTTTGCATTAGGACTGCCCTCCGCTGGGTGTAAGGGGCCACTTGAATGTAATAATTAAGTGGCGTATCCCTTATAGAGTCCTAGAATGTCAGGGGTTTTTTCAGGTGTTGTAATGTAATGTAATGACGGACTCTCTCCAAAAGGAGGCGCTCTATTACAGCATCTAAGTATCAATGCTGTTTTATACTATAAACGGAACACTCTTTTAGTGACATGAAAAACATTTAAAGCAATACAAATCATACTGAATTCAGAAGTTTGGCGTTTTGTGCACGGAACCCTCCCTCTGCAACCCCAGAAACGTCAGTGACACACATACACGCACAAACACAAACACACACACACACACACACAAACACCCACACAAACACACACACACACACCAGTCATCCCCAACCTCGAAGGCAGACCTGCGCGATACCGAGCAGGTTTTACAGGTGAGCTCTTTTTTACCTGGACATTACGACTCGGCGCGTTACGTCACAACTCCACACTGCACGAGAGTCTGTCCGAACAGAGCACGGTCCGGAATGAGCTCAGTGTAAAAGCTGCAGGACTCGCATTAAGGTACGGTTGGGCTCATTTTAGTCTTCTTTGAAGTTTTAACCCCCGCACTGACTGCATTGGGGAAAAATCCTTGAAATTGGGACTAATCTGCTGTTTGAGGATGGTCCGATGCACGCAAGTTGCTTCTAATGCTGAGTGGGCTCGTCTGATGCTTTTTAAGCACATTGTAACAAATTCTTAGTGATGTTTTGTTTATGGCAACTTTGTTTGCCATAAACATATTGATATCTAACTGATATCACAGTTTTAAGGCATTCATGCCACTTTGGTCTCACAAAGGGGTTTTGGAAAATGACTCCTCTCTTAAACACTCTGCATGGGACCAAAGTTGCATGAATGTCTTTAAACTCATATCCATTTGAACTTGTATGTTTACGTGAAAACAAGTAGAATGCTTGTTTAGATGCTGCTAAACTCATGTAAGATTTTTAAGATCATCAGTCTCAGCAAGTCAGTAGTCTTCACCATGTACTAAGAGAAGTGTTTAAGGTCCTGTAGGCTCTGTTTAGACTGTAATGTTTAAATAAATGGTTCAAAAATCACATTATGGGTTATCATCACCAAAAACAGTTCATTTAATTGTATGATCTGTAATGCTTTAGTGCTGGTTTAGTGCTGGTCAGTGCAAGTTTATGGTCATCTCTGCTGGTTCAGTGTAGGTCTATGCTGGATTAGTGCTGGTCAGTGCTGGATTAGTGCTAATTTAGTGCTGGTCAGTGCTGGTTTATGTTTGTACTGGACAGTGTTATTTTATGCTGGTTCTTGCTGGTTTTATTGCAGGTCAGTGCTGTTTAGTGCTGATTTAGTGCTGGTCAGTGCAGGTCTATGCTTGTTTGTGCTGGTTCAGTACTGGTCCATGCTGGATTAGTGCTGTTCAGTGCTAGTTTATTGCTAGTTTATTGCTGGTCAGTGTTGGTTTATATTGGTCCAGGCCATACCAGTATAAACCAACCCATAATGGTTTAGTGCTGATTTAGTGATGATCAGTGCTGGTTTAGTGATGATCAGTGCTGGTTTAGTGCAGGTCAGTGCTGGTGTAGTGCATGTCAGTGCTGGTTTATACTTGTCTGTTCTGGTTTAAGGTGGTCCTTGCTGGTTTAGTAATGGTCAGTGCAGGTATATGCTTGTCTGTGCTGGTTCAGTGCTGGTCCATGCTGGATTAGTGCTGGTCAGTGCTAGTTTATTGCTGGTTTACTGCTGGTCAGTCTTATTTTTTGCTGGTCCATGCTAGTTTAGCTGGTCAGGGCTGGTCTATGCTGGATTAATGCAGGTCAGTGCTGGTTTAGTGCTGATTTAGTGATGGTCAGTGCTGTTTTTTGCTTGTCTGTGCTGGTTCAGTGCTAGTCATTGCAGGTTTATTCCTGGTTTACTGCTGGTCAGTCATTGCTGGTCCATGTTGGTTTAGTGCTGGTCAGAGCTGGTATATGCTGGTTCAGTGAGGGTCAGTGCTGGTTTAGTGCTGATTTAGTCATGGTTAGTGCAGGTTTATGCCTGTCTGTGCTGGTTCAGTGCTGGTTTTATGTTGGTCAGTTGTGGTTTAGTTCTGGTCTATGCCAGAACATACTGGTCAATGCTTGCTGGTACTTTCTGGTTTAGACCAGGATAGTGCTGGTTTAAGCACTAGGAAGATTGGTTAATGGGTTGTTACTCTAAAATTGTTGTCTCTATTAGAAGAAAACTTTACAGACTCCCTTGGTTATGGCTAGTGAACTGTTTGTTTGTTTGAGCTTTAAAAAAATGCTGGTTTCCCCAGTTTGCCTTTTTCTCTTGGATGGCTTTCTTTCACAGAGGTTGCAGGACCTGTTGCCTTAATCTTTGTTTTATTAAATGCTACAGGAAAACAGATTTCTGCATGCAGTGAGCTGAACGTTCTGTCATGCTAGATGATTTAGGTTTTTTAGAGCTGGCCTATGCTATTTTATTCTAGGAGACAAGAGGGCTAGAAGTTCTGATCATCATTTCAGCAGGCTAGTCTTCAACAGTGTGAAGACAGTGGGGAGGATAATTTCTCAGAATGTTGGAATACTGCCAAAACAGTGGCGTAATCGACAAGAATAAGTACCTCAGCACCCCCTTCACTCCCATTCTCTCACACCCCATGGTGCCAGTCCATTCGGAGCCTGAAGCAATACTGGAACTCACCCATCCCAGGGGAGCATATATTTTCCAATATTTTCCAATATTCTCCAGAGCCAGCAGGACTGTGGCTGGAGAGGCATGATTTATTGTAGCTTACCCATGCTTTTCAAAGGCCTGGCATTGGCCCAACACAGATGAACCATGGTCTTCTGGCCATTCCTCTCTCTGCGATTACAGAGTGCAGTGAACCATACCAACTGCGGCCCAGAGGCCCACTACATTTCTTTTACTGCACTTATCTGACCAAACATATTACACGTTGTATACAAATGAGTGAAAACCAGCAGGCCTCCAATTACCATGATCTGTTTAACTCAGTTCTAATTGATGACCACTTGACCAGTTGTTTTTATTATATTTTTTGTTCTACCTATTGCCTTAACTTTAACCAGTGCTAAATTGGTTCCTTATCCCATGTCCATCCATGCATGTGAAAAGCACTCATGATCTCTAACTTAGGGTCATAACTGTATATAGGAACAGGGACATTTTTTGAACAAACTTCCCTAAACAAGCCATGCCTTATGTGTACAATAAGTACATAATCGTTTACATGTTCATGGCGGTGTAACTGCATGACATTATACCATGATATGTATAATAGTGTAAAACAAAAACACTCATGCCAAAGAAACGCCAGCACAATTATAAAAAAACCAGCTGCTCAATCCCTAATTTGATGTTTTCCAATTACAAAAATGTGGAAAACAATATTTAGCAGTGACCACAGTTGTGGTCAAAAGTTTACATACACTTGTAAAGAACATAATATCATGGCTCTCTTGAGTTTCCTGTTATTTTTACAACTCTGATTTTTCTCTGATAGAGTGATTAGAACAGATACTTCTTTGTCACAAAAAACATTCATGAAGTTTGGTTCTTTTATGACTATTATGGGTTAACAGAAAAAAGTGAAGTTTGGCTAATTGGGATGTTCCTCCAAAATTGTCATCTAGACTAGAAGAGGAAATATTATTTAAACAGGAAAACCATCATATTATATGGTATTCAAGAAACCCCTGGTTACAGCCAGTGAACTTTTTGTTTGCTTGAGATTTGAAAAATGCTGGTCTCCCCAGTTTGCCTTTTCTTTTTTGCACAGAGGTTGCAGGACCTGTTGCCTTAATCTTTGTTTTAATAGGTGCCACAGGAGAACAGAGTTCTGCATGCAGTGAGCTGAACCATCTGTCATGGGTTATAAATCTTTAGTTCGGCTTAGACAATCAAGGCTATTATTCCCTTCCGCAGTGTTACGTTATGCATGAGTGGCAAAGTAACCCACACCGCACCAGCACCTGCACAGAGATAGATAGCATCTAGCTTGTTTCGCACCTTGTGTCTGGTCAAGCCTCCAGCTCCTTTTGCTTTTAGTTCCTGCTCATAGCTGCTAGGGAAAGCTAATGACATGAGCATCGTTTAGGTTTTACGAGATGAGTAAATGGTTTCGGAACAATACAGTACCGCAGGGTTTCTTAATTACGCCCGTTCTTGGCGTGCTGGATTTGGGCAAGGACGTGGTTCTGTGTAAATCACAGACACTGGTGTCCAAAAGAGTCCACAGGCAATACTACTATATCCATAATAGAGCCCGACTGATATATCGGCAGGCCGATATTAGGCATTTTCCAAACTATCGGTATCGGCATTTATAATGGCCGATAAATGAATATTTCAA